>JAVYIG010003937.1:0-177446 GCA_035222895.1 Strongylocentrotus droebachiensis
CTCAAGATTTGCCCCCCCCCCCCCCTCCTGCCGCCGGCTGGATTCGCCCCTGATTTTTTACCCCCGTAAGTGATGTTTTCCTGGCATCTACTTACATGCGAAGCATCGTCCACGAGCCGCATAGCGGCGAGGCGATTTTTTTTGTTGTGGTTGCTATTTTGAACCCCCCGTATTGTTTTCCTTGCATCTACTAACATCTTACTGTGTGGGTCGATCTGGACACATGGCGTTTTTCTATATGCACATCACATTTTCACTTGGCAGCCCAAGGGGCTGGGGAGGGGGAAGGAGGGGGTTCAACCCCCTAACCCCCCGTAAATCTGCCCATGTTACCATATCATTCCACGACATCTTGGTCTTCCTCTTCTTAACCCCCCCCCCCCCCCCGTAGATCTGCCCATGTTACCATAATCATTCCACGACATCTTGGTCTTTCTCTTCTTCTCAATAGGGACTTTTAGATTTGCGTGGACGTGGACGTGTTACGTCCTTTTAAGGCACTGACAGTCACATGTGACCGGGCATGTGACGTCCTTTTAAGCACTGGCAGTGCCTTAAAAGGAGGTCACACGTTGCAGTCCACGTTCTCATCGTGCAAATCTAAAAGTCCCTTATATTGATTTACTGGTCGAGGTTCATTATTTGCTGGTCATTTGAAATCACCAGATTTCAGCGGGTTTCCGCTTTTCACAACGAAAAACTTCTCCATGACCATGTTTCTGCCCCGCCCCCCCCCCCCACTCAGTGTTATTTAGGGTACGTATAATTATGCTCGTTCCCTCTTTTTGAAAGCACCCCTATCTGAGGACTGCCAACATTTTCGAACCCCCCTTTCGCGGGCTTTTCGCGGGCTTTTCCTGCCTGGAGACCCCCCTAAATCAGGAAAAATGCTCAATGTACCCCCCCCCCCTATATTCGGAATAATTTCTCAGGAGTCCAAGGAGATGAGAGAAAAAAAGAAAAAACACCCCCTTTTTAAAGAAATCTCCGGGTGAAAAGTCAAATACACCCCTTTTTTTTTTTACAATTCTCGGGCCGGACTATGTCGCACGAAAAGTACCCCTTTACCGGACATTTTGGCAACACGCATGCGGTCATTCTGATCCCTGAGTGGGGGGGGGGGGGGGCCGGGGTTTCTGCCCTTGCGCGATCGCCTCCATAGCTCCAGTAGACATGGCGCGGCAGCGTCCACACGTACCGTTACTAACGGCACAGCTAGTAGGCCTAAACCACTGCTGACGGCGGCACTGCACTGCGAGCTGAATCGGTAATAATAGGCCTACTCATAGAACGAGAAATCTTGCACGCTAATCTAAGTCCCATTTCATTGGTTTAAGGTTTGTAAATTGAAACTCAATATTGTGTTAAAGTTATAACAGAAAAGATAATCTTTATTTTATAATTCCACAGGGGCGATTTTGAATTTTGCAATCGCCCCCGTGAGCAACCTGATGGGGGCGATTATGCAGCTCACGGGGGCGAATCGCCCACCGCCCCCGTGTATTTTGAGCGCTGCATTACTGGCATGAAAATCTTCAAAGCTCATCGCTATGCCCAGAATAGAAGTGGTTGGAACGTCCCCCCCCCCCCCCAAAAAAAAAGGGGGGGGGGGTAAGAGGACTTTTTTTTTTCTGGTCCCAAAAAATTCGCAACGACTCAGCCAGCCGCTGAATAAGCGGGGGGGGGGGGTAAAATTGCTTTTATTTATTCTCTATTAGAGATGTCAGGCATGCTGGGCCCCCTTAATGCCCTCTCCCTGATTAACTACCACCAACTAAATACTTGAACCCATTTGAGTAACACATGACAAATAGCACTCTAAGACACCCGGCACATGAATCATATCACCTCTATAGGCAGGATAAGTATTATCCTGATTACTACCCAACTCAGACAACTACAACTACCCCGCTCATACGACATTTACATTATTAGTGCGTGCACAATTCATAAAAGTGAACTTGTACAGAATACCAGTGTTTATCTCAGCCCTGATATCAACAAATCTGCCATTATGTGTGTTATATATAATATTCCAATCTACAAATTGGGAAATAGATGGGATATAATTTATTTCCGTTATTCTCAAAGACATAAATGTATCACTGCTTACCTTGTTTAGATAGAAGAAAAGTTTGAATTCCGCTCTGTTGAGAGTACAACCCTTTCTGTTGCACACAATGAAAACGCTATACCGTTGACGCCATTACTGTATATTCAATAATCATGTTTTGGGGGGCAAAGCTCAAGTCAATCAAAAGGGGAATCCCCGAATAGGCATAATTGACTACAGAGGGCGCTCACACTTCTGGCATCGACAAGATTTCTCTGTATAATACCCATGTTATTGTTTGAATTATGTTTGAATGTTTAATGATGAAGACCTTTTGAGCAAGGTTGGAAGGTGAAATGAAGGAATCTATCAGCATTACTTCAAGTGCTAATCACTAATGACAACCTCCAAGGTTCTAGACGACAAAAGTCTGCTTAAAAACCATTGAATGCAATGTGCAGTGCGTATTTACTTTCCAAATCTCTTACACCGACCAATGTTGTGATGACACAATATACTGCCTCGTTTGCCATAGATGGTGAACATGTGATGAAATACAGGATGATCATGATCAGTATTTAATTTCAAATGTATTTTTTTCACAAAGGTAATGCTTGAAATCCACTCCAAATTACTCCTCAATATGCACAATTTAGGCGTTAAAAAACTGAATTTTGTCAAGTACCCCAAAAGTGCCCCTTTTTACAAACGAAAAGTGCCCCTTTTACTTTGACAAGTGCCCCTTTACCTTGGTAAGAGGTGCTCCTTCACCTTCTAACAAGTACCACTTTTCACCTCTGATAAGTGCCCCTTTTCATTTCTAATAAGTGCCTCTTGTTCTTCTGATAATAAGTGCCCCCGGTCTCTTTTTAATAAGAGCCACTCCCCCTCCTCATTAATTTCCCTTTTCACCTCTGATAAATCTCCCTATTTAAATCTGAGAGGTGCCCATTTTTCTTCGATAAGTGCCTCTTTTACTTTGCAAAGAGTGTCCCTAGCTTTTTTATTCTCATAAGTTCTCTTTTTTCATCTCTGGAAAGTGCCACTTTGCACCTTTGATAAGTGTCCCCCTTCACCTCTGATAATTAAGTAATATTGACTGCCTTCTGGGCAATACGACATAATATCCCCCGAACCGAAGGTGAGGGTGATATATGACAAGTCGTATTGCCCTGAATTAGGCTGTCAATATTACTATTATTAACCACATCCGACATCTAGAGCAAACAAGAAACTCTTACTATCTTGTAATTTTAAGTTATGTAGGCTATACAGGGTTTCCTAGCATTAGAAGTTGCAAAACATTGTCAAACCAGCACTGTTCATCCAGTGTTTGACAGATTTTTGATACACTGCAAACAGTTTGCCTATGGAGTGATTGTTACGTCACAATAGAGTTCGCGCAAAGTGCGCATTTTCTTATACGCGATGCGCGATGTAAATTACAGTAGCTGATGCGCGATGTAAATTACAACTGGCTCTATATTATTGCTCACTAGTTTAACACGCATTTTGCCATCGACTTTTCACAGCGGGCTAAAATATTTGTTCATTGGTTTACTGTATAACCATATTGCCCGGCAAATTGCACACAAATCCCATTGACTTTTCTGAGCGGTCTAAAATATTTGCTCATTGGTTTACTGTATAACCATATTGCCCGGTAAATTACACACAAACCCCATTGACTTTTCTGAGCGGGCTAAAATATTTGTTCATTGGTTTACTGTATAACCATATTGACCGGCAAATTACACACAAAATCCCATTGACTTTTCTGAGCGGGCTAATATATTGTAATTTTGTTGGCTTATCTAGCGCCCCTTTTCAGGTGCGAGAATTGCCCAATTTTCAGCTCAGATAATCGTCATTTCTTCTCTGACACGTGCTCTTTTTCCCTTCTGGTAAGTGCCCCTTTTCTTTAACTTCCTCCAAAGATCGCTCGCTATGTTCGCTCGAATTTATAGTTGATATAAATATGTTAAAGGTCTTCAGTCTTTCATGATTAAATTGAGCTTAAACTAAACAGGATTTGTTTTTAACCCCTATATAAGATGATTTTTTTTTTCGCCCTGCGACCTCACAGATTTTAATATTCAGAACATCACACCTAACTGCAAAGTATGATGCTTATATCTTGGACCATGTCAAGAGAGAAACGAACATTGAAATCATCAGATCATCCCTGATAATGTAATCACAACCATGGGAGCGGCAGGAGTGTCACGTATGACAGACATGAGCGCTATACAAGAACCCACTAATATTATTATTATTATTATTATCATTAGACCAATGTCTAAAAAAGGGTACATTTCGCGTTGAGATTTCCATTTGTAGGTGCTCCTTGCGCCTTTTTGTTTGCCCCCCTCCCCAAACTTCGACGGACGCTCCGCCGCCCTTTATGTAGGGTGTATTAAATAACTAAATTTTATGTAATTATCTTTTTCGTTCTCTTTTTTTTATAGGTTGGATAGCGTCCGTTCTTGTTATAAAATGATTTTCGTTTACCTGGGTGGATTAGGTGCTATAATAATAATAATAATAATGTAGGCCTATCATATCAATTCCTTCGCGCTCCTTTTGGAGATCAACCGACCCGCGCGCATTTTATATTACATGACATATGGTAAAATTCTCGACATCTTTTTACACTTTTCTTTACCATTAAAAATCGAAATTGAGAATAATATCCTCAATCGAGATATGAGAAGAAGGAAACATTTCCTTTACATTCCATGTAAAACCATGCCCTTACTTGAAAAAAAACCTCCGTCACTTTGACGTTGAACTTTACAATCCATTTAAAAAAAAAAACTCTCTCATACACAATGTCAATGGATCGGTCGCACTGTGCTCGATTGCCTTTCAATAAACCAATCTTTAACTTTGCAGCAACGCGTTTTGCGTCAAATTTGTAAATCCTCAATCACAGACAATGACATATGATACGTAAGCTTTTCATACATATAAATTTCATTTTGATTGATTCATTTTTAGCTCCGTCATTTTTCATGTCAAATCATGCTTCATGTCCCATTTTAGAAGCCCGACCCAGGGTTTTGTGCCAGCTAGCCGTATGCATGTACGTAATGCTATGCATACACATATAACTGAACATGCATAAGTACAGTACATGTACACACGCAGCGCAGCGCGTACGAGCGCACTGTACTACATTTCATTGGGTCAGTTCCATTATGAAAATAGGGTAACAATGAGTGGGATGGGTTTAGTGCCGTCACAATAAACTTGCGCATTACACGCGTACGTATAATTAGAGCAATTTATGCACCCCCAAGAAATAATGAATACAGCCCGACCTCTCTACACACAGAACTGCACAGATACCGCACAGTCCGGTCAAGGCGGTACGCGTAGCGTTAAACTGCCAAATTTACAGAAATTGTGAGGAGCGCTTTTGCTATGAAAGGAATTGATATGTTATACATTATAGCGCATAAACTTGTTCAAATGCGCTTTACATTTATATTGTTAACAGAAGAGGTGATTTTTTTGATATTTTTGGAAGGTATTAAGAGATTGCTGGTAACGAAGAGATAAATATGGGTAGGTTATTCCACAATTTGAGAGCAGCAGTTGTGAAGTCTCTGTCACCAAGTGTGGGTAGCATCTTGGGAGATGGATGGTTCAACGCGATGCATTGAGAGGAGCGACGGGGGTAGTGGGGTGGTTGCCTGATAGTTGTGAGTTCAGAAAGGTAAGGAGGAGCCAGACCGTGGATGCATTTGAAGGTAAGAAGATGTATTTTGTATTGAATCCGGGACTTGATGAGTAGCCACCTCAACTTCAATTGACGAAGGATAGGTTCCATGTGACAGAACTTGTGTGAACCTGCGGCAAGCTGAGTCTGGCGGCAGCATTTTGAATTCGCTGTGGTTTATCAGTGTGGGTTGTAGTGGCACGGATAAGGGTGAGTAATGTCCTCTGGTGGAGTAACTCAATGGCGGATCCAGGGGGGCGGGGGCCGGGGCCCCGGCCCCCTCCCCCTCTGGGGCCTCTGGGGCAGGCAAGATATATGCTTCTTGAGATGCCTACATGTCATTGCCCGCGGAACGGCAGGGTTCGGGAGCCTCCAGCCCCCCCCCCCCCCACCCACTTTTTTGAAAAAGAATACTAAAGAGAAATAGAAAGAAAGAGAGCAAGACAGAAAGAATAGTTAACTGCCAGTGTCACAACAAAATAAGGTATCAAAAAATGCTCATCTGACCGTAATTAAACGCCTAAAACCCCTAAGCTTCCGGGGGCTCTGCCCCGGGACCCAACCAAGGGCCCTAAGGCGGGCCCCTTGATACTCATATGACCGTAAGTTAGTGCCTAAAACCCTAGAGTTTCTGGGGCTCCGCCCGCTGGACCTCACGCCAATCAGTGTTCTGCCAGTGTCACAAATAAGGTATAAAAATATGCTCATCTGACCGTATATAACCCTCGACCCCACCAGGGGCCCTAAGGCGGGCCCATGAATGCTTATCTGACCGTAATGTATTGCCTTAAACCCCTGAGTTTCCGGGGGCGGACAAGGTAGCAAAATATGTTCATCTGACCGCAGGCGAGTAACCAGGGGGGCGGTAGGCGCGGCCCCCCCCCAAAAAAAAAAAAAAAATCGCCGGTCAAAAAAAAGAGAGGAGAGAAAAGGAAGAGGACGTAGGAAGAAAAAGAAGCAAACAAAAAACAGTTTTGAAATTCAGACAAGGATTAAGAATCGAAAACGGTACAACGAATCGTCTTCTTTCTCTAATAATTTAATGAAATGTCAAAGCTTCCGCGCTTCGCGCAGGAGGAGGGGGGGGGGGACTGAATTGAGACATGGATTAAGAGACGAGAACGGTACAGCGAATCGTCTTCTTTCTTAAATAATTTTAATGAAACATCAAGCTTTCGCGCTTCGCGCGGGAGGGGGGGGGAACTGAATTCATACAAGGATTAAGAGTCGAGAATGGTACAACGAATCGTCTTCTTTCTTTAATAATTTTAATGAAACGTCAAAGCTTTCGCGCTTCGCGCGGGAGGGGGGGGGGGGCTCGAACTGAATTCAGACAAGGATTATGAGTCGAGAATGGTACAACGAATCGTCTTCTTTCTCTAATAATTTATTGAAACGTCAAAGCTTCTGTGCTTCGCGCAGGAGGGGGAGACTGAATTCAGACAAGGATTAAGAGTCGAGAATGGTAATACGAATCGTCTTAATCGTCTTCTTTCTCTAATGATTTAATGAAACGTAAAAGCTTCCGCGCTTCGCGCGGGAGGGGGGGGGGGGTAAACTGAATTCAGACGAGGATTAAGAGTCGAGAACGGTAATACGAATCGTCTTAATCGTCTTCTTTCTCTAATAATTAAATGAAATTTCAAAACTTCCGCGCTTTGCGCGGGAGGGGGGGGGGGGGAACTGAATTGAGACGAGGATAAAGAGTCGAGAACGGTACAACGAATCGCTTTCTTTCTCTAATGATTTAATGAAACGTAGACGGAATGTAGACTGAATTCAGACGAGGATTAAGAGTCGAGAACTGTACAACGAATCGTCTTGTTTCTCCAATGATTTAATGAAAGGTAAAAGCTTCCGCGCTTCGCGCGGGAGGGGAGAACTGAAATCAGACGAGGATTATTTTCGAGAACGGTACAACGAATCGTCTTGTTTCTCTAATAATTAAATGAAATTTCAAAGCTTCCGCGCTTCGCACGGGAGGGGGGGGGGGGGGAGGCTGAATTCAGACGAGGATTGAGAGTCGAGAACGGTACAACGAATCGTCTTCTTTCTTAAATAATTTTAATGAAACGTCAAAGCTTTCGCGCTTCGCGCGGGAGGGGGGGGGGGGCTCGAACTGAATTCAGACAAGCATTAAGAGTCGAGAATGGTACAACGAATCGTCTTCTTTCTCTAATAATTTATTGAAACGTCAAAGCTTCTGTGCTTCGCGCAGGAGGGGGGAGACTGAATTCAGACAAGGATTAAGAGTCGAGAATGGTAATACGAATCGTCTTAATCGTCTTCTTTTTCTAATGATTTAATGAAACGTAAAAGCTTCCGCGCTTCGCGCGGGAGGGGGGGGGGTAAACTGAATTCAGACGAGGATTAAGAGTCGAGGACGGTAATACGAATCGTCTTAATCGTCTTGTTTCTCAAATAATTAAATGAAATGTCAAAACTTCCGCGCTTTGCGCGGGAGGGGGGGGGGGAACTGAATTGAGACGAGGATAAAGAGTCGAGAACGGTACAACGAATCGTCTTCTTTCTCTAATGATTTAATGAAACGTAGACGGAATGTAGACTGAATTCAGACGAGGATTAAGAGTCGAGAACTGTACAACGAATCGTCTTGTTTCTCTAATGATTTAATGAAAGGTAAAAGCTTCCGCGCTTTGCGCGGGAGGGGGGAACTGAAATCAGACGAGGATTATTTTCGAGAACGGTACAACGAATCGTCTTGTTTCTCTAATAATTAAATGAAATTTCAAAGCTTCCGCGCTTCGCACGGGAGGGGGGGGGGAGGCTGAATTGAGACATGGATTAAGAGACAAGAACGGTACAGCGAATCGTTTTCTTTCTTAAATAGTTTTAATAAAACGTCAAAGCTTTCGCGCTTCACGCGGGAGGGGGGGGGGGAGGTGAACTGAAAAAAACAAGGATTAAGAGTCGAGAATGGTACAACGAATCGTCTTCTTTCTCTAATAATTTAATGAAACGTCAAAGCTTCCGTGCTTCGCGCAGGAGGGGGGAGACTGAATTCAGACAAGGATTAAGAGTCGAGAATGGTAATACGAATCGTCTTAATCGTCTTCTTTCTCTAATGATTTGATGAAACGTAAAAGCTTCCGCGCTTTGCGCGGGAGGGGGGGGGGGAACTGAATTCAGACGAGGATTAAGAGTCGAGTTTAATGAAACGTCAAAGCTTCGGCGCTTTGCGGAGGAGGGAGGGGGAACCGCCCCTCCCTGCACCCCCCCCCCTCATTACGTCAATGCTGGTCACCATTACATACCAATATTTGGCTCGCATAATTTCAAATTTGGGCCCCCCCTAAGAAATCCTGGATCCGCGCCTGTGTGTGTTTGTTCCTTATATCGTTAAACTAAGAGTTTCACCACGTAGCAATTTGAAGTTTCATTGTACTTTTTGTTTTTTTCTTTCACGAACTTTTGAAGCAGTCGTAGCATTTCAAATGAAATAAAGAAAATTCAGGCAAGAAGACACAAATATGAGAAAACATAGTTGTATTGTTTTCAACAACATCCTGACCTCAATTATCTAGATGAGTGTGCAAAATGAATACCAATGTTACAAAGAACCACTTAGAGGCTTCTGAGTTTGTCATCAGGGGAATAGGAAAAAAAGAGACTCCCCACAAAACATGAGGGATTTTAGATTGAAATCTCGACAAGAACAGCAATGTAGTCATTGAATGCCACCCCCGATGATGTTGACTAATTCACATTCCCTAATATAAAGACATTATATAGATGATTGGGCAAAATGTCTAATAATGCTTCAACGAAGCACTTAGTGGCTTTTGAATTTGTCATGAAGGAATTCGAAGAATAAATTTTAAACAAAATTATAAGCGAAGGAGAAAAGATCAATATCTCGACTAGCACAATCATTAAATCACTGCATGCTACCTCCTGATCATATTCAACGATTTACACTCCCTATTATAAGGACTTCTCAAAATCAAGAGAAATGGCCGAGGTACTCATGACATTTAAAGGAGTGTCAAGATTGAAAGTCAGGGGCGGATCTAGCTTTTTGCTAAGGGGGGGGGGGTTGACCAAAATAATGACGATGCGGAGCATCGTCCACGAGCCGCGAAGCGGCGAGCCGATTTTTTTTGGGGTGTTTATTTGAACCCCGTAAGTGATGTTTTTCTGGCATCTATTAACACAATGGAGACCATAAAAAGCAGTGCATGATAACGTCTTTTTAAATCAAGTAACAGTTAAATACACAGTTATATCCAGAGTTATCATGTGTTTGGTTAAGTTACCAGATGAGTTGAATATCTTCTCACAATATATGCACTTGAAAGGGTTTCTCTCCAGCGTGCGTTCTTTTTTCTTTTTTTTCTTTTTTTTTCTTCTTTTTTTTTCCTTTTTTTTTTTTTTTTTGGGGGGGGGGGCCGCCCAAGGGGGGGGGGGGTTTAAACCCCCTAAACCCCCCCCGTAGATCCGCGCCTGGAAAGAGAAACAGAGAAAGAAAATGTACCAATCAGAGTAACTCCATATGTAAATCAGTGAATAAAATCCGCATGTCTATATGTTGCTGTTCGGTGGGGGGGGGGGGGGGAATGGGGGGGGGGGGGGTGGTCTGCAAGCACAGACCCTAATTTGACACTTCATCAAAAAATCATTGTGCCTTGAGAGAAGCCTAGCCCAGCTACCTACTGGTTGTGTCAATACAGTACATGGCCTATGGTAGTCTTATAGTGCAGACTCTTTTACGACTGACCAGGGTTTGTGCTTGCAGACTGGGAGGGGGGAGGGTAAAAAACTATAATAGGTGGTAGGAATGGACATCTACCATAGTCAACTGAAAGTGAAAAGGAAGGGCTTTTTTTATTGCTATAAAAGATATGGAGATAAAGAAAAATATAAACCTTCAGCCATTTAAATGTTATAGGCACTGGGAAGTATGTCCCCTCTCCCCTCTCTCTTTTTCCGTTGTTCTCTCTCTATTTCTTATTTTCTCTCTCTCTCTCTCTCTCTCTCTCTCTCTCTTAATCGCTCCTTCGCTCCCCTTCTCTTTTACCGGCTTACCCGCGGAAAGTAGACTTTGACAAGAATAACAAATTGTATATATATATATATATATATATAAAGAAGTATTTCTTACAGCGTCATTAGACAGACATAATATGCATTAAGAAATGAGTCATTTAGTAGACAAGATCATTATCAGGACAATTTCGTGTCCTGTTAACGATTGAACAATAGAATTACTGCCCTCTACGTACGTTCGCAGGCAGAGGAAACGTAAAGGCCTCCCTAGAAACAAAAGTTTTAATAATTAGTTATTAGTTTAAATAGTTATATCGTTATATTGTTTGGAATTTAAAGATAAACTTTAGTACTGGTAATGCGATTGCATTGTGAAAGAAAAGGTGTGGAAAGGATCAGAAACAGTTGATCATGTAGCATGTAAGTATTGGTGTGCACTGCAAGGTTCTGGAGTCATCAAAATCATAATAAATTTGACCGAGTCTTGGTAAAGTAACAAGCACTGTACACAGAAAGCTATATATGGGACAACACACATGGTGTCGGGGCTAGTACTACCTTGATTTCCTTGTCTTTATATACTCATTACTCAGCCAGTATACATTTTCTTCCAAAATTGTTTGGCACATGTCATTTATTTGTAATCTTGAACATTCAGTGTAAGTTTTGTTTGATTCTGTGAGAATTAATTTTCTTTTTTTACCAGAACTGGAGTTTATCTTTAAGGTAATATAACAGTTTTTATGATGTCCGGTTAATGTACCATGTAGGGTTATGTATAGATGTCTTGTTAAAGCTACTATGTCTCTTTTGCAGCCAACATAAGATTATGTAGAATTTGCAGGAATTATGAATATGTCATGTATGTGCTATTATGTGTGATTTAAACATTAGCTGTGTCCTAATATTCAAATTATGCAAGGAAATCCGTTTACCTTCTAGACTTCACTGTCAGACACTATTGAGTAACTGACTGACATTTTTTTCTTTAGCAATAACATACATAAAATGAGCCCTAACAGGTAAATTAGCATATGCCTACATCAATAACCCACTACTTGTAATGGCCAAAATTAAACTGATCGAATCTTTGTGCTGCACAAAACATACGACCAATCGGTAAAAGGGTCTGAAAATCAGACTATTACTGAGGTGACTGCAAGCACTTAAGTCGATTCGACAAACTAACGGTCGTCATTTTTCCACGAAAAGCCATTTGCAAGCCCTTTCGTTTTAAGGGAATTAGTATTGTCTTTCAAATGCCGTGAGAATTTAACCTTTTCATTTTAGGGGCCTGCAAATGGGACATAGGACCTTTAATACAACGTGTAGGATTATATTATATAACCATTATATGTAAATATATAATGCAAATCTGACCTGATTATGCAAATGGCAAAAAATAGCAAGACATCTCTAAATGGCCAATGAGGGGGTGGGGGCCATTTTCACGAAGAAATATTTCTTCATTATCCTGTTATGCATATTGACAGAGAAAAGCTGCGAGTATATATTTGAGAAAATGGACTTCAACTTATTGGATCACTCTACGCACAATATATCAACATGAATTTCTTTTCTTTTTTTGCTTAAATGGAAATTCGTATTTGAAGAGCAGTGAGTAAAATGCGTGTCTTCAAGATTAATAAACAGGGCCCTGTTTCATAAAACTTGGTATCAATAACAACTGCTATAAATCTAGGACAAATCTGCTCTCAGCCAATCAAATGCAACGATTTCAGTAGCTTATAACAATTATCATAACTTGGTATAGATAACATGTTTTGTGAAACAGGGCCCGGTAGGTGAACGCCATTGGTCATTTCTGGGCATGCGTAATGCACCGAATCGTTGGGAATTATAAATGTTTCAATCGTAACCACATGATGCGTCGGAGATCGCGCTCTATTCTGAGAGTGGATTAAGAATTTTTTTCAATCACTCCATCTTTTTTCAAGTGACATCGCACGAAACCAATACCACTCTATTTTAAAGATACAGACCATCAATTTCTGTTCTTAAGTGAACTTTCTAGCACTGCTTTGAAATTGCCATAATGGTTCTAGGCCTATCATCCATCCTCTCTAGCAATGCCTCGATATCTGACCTACCAACAGTTGTCGATGTCTACAGAAAGTATTTGATAATAGGAGGATGGGCGACTTTCATGACTGTAACTGTTGTTGGAAATCTTTTGGTTATGATTGCTTACGCCAAAGACAAGAAGATCCGAGACCAGAATTCAAACCTCATCATCCTTCATCTATCTATCGCGGACTTCTTGGTGGGAACTTGTTCACTGATGTATCCACTAGCTTTCTATATCAATAACGACTATCTGGACTTAGGAGAGTATGGATGCAAGTTTTATTTAATTGCAGATTACGTTGCTGTTGTATTGTCCATGGCCATGATACTCTGCATTAGTTTCGATCGTTACTGGATAGTCAAGAAGAATATTAAGTATAAATCATTCCAGACACGAGGTAGAATCAGGAGAATGATAGCGGCATCCTGGATCTCAATTTTCTTGACGTACAGCGTCATGATAATAAGTTGGGATTCAATTCCAGGATATGAGGTTGATAACTATGAATTCTGTGACCCTGCCTTTCAGCAATCCGTGCTAGCTAATTTAATTTTGGGCGCTCTAACCAGGTATATACCTCTGGTCACTATTGCCACATTGAACACTCTTATCTTTGTGCACCTCTGGAATCACTCAAAGTTATTCCAAAAGATCAAAGTGCCCTGCAATCGACCATCGGGAGATTCTGAATTGGGTCACACAAAACGCGTGCGCGATGTTTGCATGGCCCCACCAAAGGAGAGAGTGGTCTTCATGATATCTGGAAAGAAGGACAGTCAACAGCGCCCTCAAGATAAGATGCGCGAACTTGAGCTCCGATTTAGACAGAACTTACGTGCCGCCGTCAAGCTAGCAGGGTTGATTGTTGTCTTTGCCATGTGTTGGATGCCTTACGAAATAAGTATCCTGTACTCCCTCCACTGTGATGACTGCGTGAGTACAACAGTTTTCCGAATCCTGGGATCTCTTCAATGGTTCAATTCCTGCATCAACCCATTCCTTTACGCTGCCACGAATAAGCGGTTCAGGGATAACTTTAAACGATTCCTTAGAATTCGCTGTTGACCGGATTAAGATGTTTAACATGAATATTTAATATAGACTTATTATGTGAAGAATTTGTAGATATTTTTAAGTCTTCTGAGGCTTAGTTTAATGAGACCGAAAGTCCACGAGACCAACAGTCCACGAAACGGACAAATAGGGTCTCGCGGTCTCAGGCTGACATTGGTGTGTAATATGACCAAGCCTTTGGCCAGTCATGAGCATCCTTTTGTGCTTTATTGGCATTAGGATTTTGATTACAATGAGCCTAGACTATTATGCGAAACTTATTAACAGAAACCACAACTAAATATAACCAGATTTATGTAATGCCATAAATCAGATCAAGAAAACAGTGTGAAATAAAATACCTAGCAAAAATGAAGAATATCTCTGTGAGATTCAGAAAACGTCGCTTTAGCCTATAGATATAGCAGAGTCATAACGCAGGTCCACCAGTAGGCGGTCGGGGCGTATTTGAATCAAATATAATTGTTTGTGGAGAAACAGACTTTTAAATTTTAATGCAGATAGAGTAGTTGTGTGGTGTGCAAGAATTATAGATTGGCAAATGATGTGCATTAGTAGGTAAATTAATCGAGATAATAAATACAAACATGAAATGAAGAGAATAAAAATAAAAATATAGGTCCATGTTTAAAAAGCGGATGGATCGTTGTTCGCACTGAGTGGGCAGGAGATAAATCATTGCCCCCGACCCCGACGCCGATTTTTGAGAACCTATGGTAATAAAAACGAAGTGTAGTCTAGTAATAATAATACATAAGATTTGTAAGGCGCCAAATCCACTTGACAATCGAATGGTCAAGGCGCAACTTGTGCAAAAGATGAAATACATGATAAATAGACAAAAGCACGATAGGAAAGGTACGGACATGAAAGGTAATGGCAATCAGTTGTAGGCTGAATTAAACAGATTATTTTTTAACACTTCACCACAACTGATATTTTTAATCCTATGAGGGAGAGTATTCCATAATGACGGCCCAGCATGAGCGAAGGTTCGCTCCCTCACTTTGTGTTAACCCTAGGAGTAACAAGTAAGCCAGTGTTTTGAGAACGTAGCTAGCTAGAGGGAATGTAATGCTTGATCAAGCCAATGTTGTACTGCGGAGCAAAGCCATGAATACAGTGAAATAATAACAAAATAATCTTGAAAACGAAACGTTCTTCTACGGGCAACCAATGAAGTGATTTGAGGACTAGTGTGATGTCACTGTTCTTGTTGGAGAGGGTTACGACACGAGCATTCTGTGATTTTTTTTAATTTTGCGAGTAGGTTGTGAGGCGAACCAATCAAAAGGCCATTACCAAAATCCAAGCTAGATGAGATTATTAAAAGCACGAGTATTTTTCTTAGTGGCACTACGGTTAAGATATTTATGAATAAAACCTAACTTGCGTAACTAATAACATATTTTTTTGGAGACATATTGAATTTGTGTAGTCTTGTCATATTTGAGTCGAGAAACACACCAGGATTACGACATATATTAAGTAGTAGTAGTTATGATAATAATAATAATGATGATGATAATAATAACATCAACTACGGCAGCATCTTTGAGGCTTTGGAAAAATTCAACGTAACAATATAATACGAAGACTCTTTATAACGGGTTCTCATGTTATTTTCTGAAGTTTTTGAAATAAGCTTATTTTTTGCTATTTTATTATTATATTTCGATAGCGACTGAAGGGTGATTCTCAATATTAATGGCCTTAATTATATCTATGATACTCAATGTGTGAGTCTGAGTGCGTTTGTTCCTTTCACACCTTGAACTAAGAGTTCCTTCATGTAGCAATTTTAAGTTTCATCGTACCTTTCGTTATATTCTTTCACGAACTTGTGAAGCAGTCGTAGCATTTCTTAAAAGGTAAAGACAGATTCAGACAAGTATGAGAAAACACAATTTCATTGTTTTCGACGTGTGACTAGGGTACAAAATACGCCATCACAAAGTTATGCGGTTTCAACAGATTCATGTTAATACCTTGGTCACGCAAACACAATTTAGACCGACTTAAAACTAGCCTTTAAACAAGGCCACATGTCTGATAGACGCCGAGCGACTAAAAGAGACTAATCGCGAAAACCCGAGTGAACGCCAGTGCGAGAATCACAGCCAAGTAGCCTTTATCAATCCAGGTTGGATTTCTTATGTTAACCTTTGTTTCCGACTGGAATTCTCTACCGAAATGGTAGCGTCCAATCAGCGAACGTATCCTCGCACGACGTCAGCATATAGTACCCATCACACACACACACACACACACACACACACAGTAAACTATACGTAGTACGAACATGGACCTACTATGAACTATTACGTACGTGCTAAGACCACTGACCTCTACATGGAACGAATCACGAACGAAGCCAACTGGGAGATCGCCGTTCTGATTGGTCAATAAATCCAAAGTTGGCGTATTGGCATGATAATATGTATCTATGAATAATTCATGCAGAGCAGTGATATCTACATTGCAAAAGGCCTCGTGACGGTCGTCACTCGGTCGCGCGTTCACCCCGGGTATCTAGACTCATCTCAGCTGCTTAGCCAGAGTCACGAGGCCTTGTCAAAAGGCTAACTTCAGACATTATGAAACTTAAACGCTTTCGCGCTTAGCGCGGGAGGGGGGGGGGATCTGAATTCAGACGAGGATTAAGAGTCGAGAACTGTACAGCCAATCGTCTTCTTTCTCTCATAATCTTATGAAACTGAAAAGCTTCCGCGCTTCGCGCGGGAAGGGGGGGGGGGGGGGGGGGAGGACATTATGAAACTAAAAACTGAATGAAACGTAAAACTGAATCGTCTTCTTTCGAATGATTTAATGAAACGTAGAACTGAATTCAGACGAGGATTAAGAGTCGAGAACTGTACAGCCAATCGTCTTCTTTCTCTCATAACATTATGAAACTTAAAAGATTTCGCGCTTAGCGCGGGAGTGGGGGGGGGGGACTGAATTCAGACGAGGATTAAGAGTCGAGAACTGTACAGCCAATCGTCTTCTTTCTCTCATAATCTTATGAAACTGAAAAGGTTCCGCGCTTCGCGCAGGAAAGGGGGGGGGGGGAGGACCTGAATTCGGACGAGGATTAAGAGTCGAGAACTGTACAACGAATCGTCTTCTTTTGAATAATTTAATGAACGTAAAAGGGGGGGGGGGGACTGAATTCAGACGAGGATTAAGAGTCGAGAACGGTACAACGAATCGTGTTCTTTCTCTAATGATTTAATGAAACGTAAAAGCTTCTGCGCTTCGCGCGAGCAGGGGGGGGGGGGAGGGGGGGACCTGAATTCAGACGAGGAATAATAAAAACCCGAGTGAACGCCAGTGCGAGAATCACAGCCAAGTAGCCTTTATCAATCCAGGTTGGATTTCTTATGTTAACCTTTGTTTCCGACTGGAATTCTCTACCGAAATGGTAGCGTCCAATCACCGAACGTATCCTCGCACGACGTCAGCATATAGTACCCATCACACACACACACACACACACACACAGTAAACTCTACGTAGTACGAACATGGACCTACTATGAACTATTACGTACGTGCTAAGACCACTGACCTCTACATGGAACGAATCACGAACGAAGCCAACTGGGAGATCGCCGTTCTGATTGGTCAATAAATCCAAAGTTGGCGTATTGGCATGATAATATGTATCTATGAATAATTCATGCAGAGCAGTGATATCTACATTGCAAAAGGCCTCGTGACGGTCGTCACTCGGTCGCGCGTTCACCCCGGGTATCTAGACTCATCTCAGCTGCTTAGCCAGAGTCACGAGGCCTTGTCAAAAGGCTAACTTCAGACCGACTGCAGACCCACTACAGACCCACTACAGACAAAACACAACATCACATTACCGCAAAATAATGGCAAATGGCCAATCCCATCACGCCATAATCGGGGAGGGGAGGTGGAGCTTAAGCCCCGCCCTCTCCCTCCCCTCAAAAAAATGAGAGGCACCTGTAGAACATGAATACAATTAGAACCCGAAGCCCCCTAAAAAAATATTCTGATGAAACGCCCGCACGACAGTTAACTCGGAGTGACGTTTTTACGGTGTAGAATGTTGTGTATGTGTTGTTCAACTTGTCAAGTCAATAACGGATTTTCGATTGTCACGTTGACATATAGAACTGCGACATGATGATATAATTCTGACGATCTGAGCGTGCGTCTTGTTATCTATCATGTCCACTTCCAGAATCGAGTCGGTTTTGACAGTCACGTACCTCAATCTAGAACACCGTTTTCTATGGCGATAGTGCGTTACAAGCTAGCTAGCTGTATCAAACAGGCGCGGATCCAGGGGGGCCGAGCTGGCCTTGGCCCCCCCCCCCCCCCCGCAAAAAAAAAAAAAAAGAGAGAAGAAAGGAAAAGAAGGGAAAGGGAAAGAGGAGAGAAGGGAAAGAAAGAAGAGGAAGACAAAAAGAAAAGGGGGAAGAAGGAGATCAGGGGGCCGAAAGAGCCTTGCCTCCCAGGCTGTTGACTCCCCCCCCCCCCCCCCAATCAAAAAATTAAGAGAGAAGGAAGGAAAGGGAAAGAAATGACAAAATTTCCGAGATTTTTCCTCACTTTTTAGTAAATACGTTTGTATGTGTTTGTTGGAGAATGACAAATTACTAAATTTACCGCCAGGCAAGAAATATGATTCTTGAGATTCCTACATGTCAGGCCCGAGGTGGGGCGGGGATTGGGAGCCTCGAGCCCCCCCCCCCACTTTTTTGAAAAAGTATATTAAAGAGAAATAAAATAGAATGAGAGCAAGAAAGAAAGAATAGTTAACTGCCAGTGTTAAAAATTTATGAGGCATCTAAATATGCTCATCTGACCGTGATTAAATGCCTAAAACCCCTAAGCTCTCGGGGGCTCTGCCCTGGATTCCACCTAGGACCCTACGGCGGGCCCTTAGATGCTAATCTGACGGTAATTTAATGCCTAAAACCCCTGATTTTTTGGGGCTACGCCCCCTGCATGGAACACGCGCCAAATAGTGACCTGCCAGTGTCATAAAATAATAAGGTATACAAAAATTGCTCATCTGACCTTAATTAAACGCCTTAAACCCCTGAGCTTCCGGGGCCGGCTCAGCCGCCTCGACCCCACCAGGGGCCCTAAGGAGGGCCCCTGAATGCTTATCTGACCGCAATTTATTGCCTTAAACCCCTGAGCTTGCGGGGTCGGACAAGGTATCAAAATGTGTTTATCTGACCGCAGGCGCGTAGCCAGGGGGGGGGGGGTGCGGTCCCCCCAAATCAAAAGAGGGGGGGGGGGGGCCTGAATTCGGACGAGGATTAAGAGTCGAGAACTGTACAGCCAATCGTCTTCTTTCTCTCATAACATTATGAAACTTAAAAGCTTTCGCGCTTAGTGCGGGAGGGGGGGGGGAACTGAATTCAGACGAGGATTAAGAGTCGAGAACTGTACAGCCAATCGTCTTCTTTCTCTCATAATCTTATGAAACTGAAAAGCTTCCTAGGACCCTACGGCGGGCCCTTAGATGCTAATCTGACGGTAATTTAATGCCTAAAACCCCTGATTTTTTGGGGCTACGCCCCCTGGAACACGCGCCAAATAGTGACCTGCCAGTGTCATAAAATAATAAGGTATACAAAAAATTGCTCATCTGACCTTAATTAAACGCCTTAAACCCCTGAGCTTCCGGGGCCGGCTCAGCCGCCTCGACCCCACCAGGGGCCCTAAGGAGGGCCCCTGAATGCTTATCTGACCGCAATTTATTGCCTTAAACCCCTGAGCTTGCGGGGTCGGACAAGGTATCAAAATGTGTTTATCTGACCGCAGGCGCGTAGCCAGGGGGGGGGGGGGGGTGCGGTCCCCCCAAATCAAAAGAGGGGGGGGGGGCCTGAATTCGGACGAGGATTAAGAGTCGAGAACTGTACAGCCAATCGTCTTCTTTCTCTCATAACATTATGAAACTTAAAAGCTTTCGCGCTTAGTGCGGGAGGGGGGGGGGGAACTGAATTCAGACGAGGATTAAGAGTCGAGAACTGTACAGCCAATCGTCTTCTTTCTCTCATAATCTTATGAAACTGAAAAGCTTCCTAGGACCCTACGGCGGGCCCTTAGATGCTAATCTGACGGTAATTTAATGCCTAAAACCCCTGATTTTTTGGGGCTACGCCCCCTGGAACACGCGCCAAATAGTGACCTGCCAGTGTCATAAAATAATAAGGTATACAAAAATTGCTCATCTGACCTTAATTAAACGCCTTAAACCCCTGAGCTTCCGGGGCCGGCTCAGCCGCCTCGACCCCACCAGGGGCCCTAAGGAGGGCCCCTGAATGCTTATCTGACCGCAATTTATTGCCTTAAACCCCTGAGCTTGCGGGGTCGGACAAGGTATCAAAATGTGTTTATCTGACCGCAGGCGCGTAGCCAGGGGGGGGGGGGGGGTGCGGTCCCCCCAAATCAAAAGAGGACGTAGGAAGAAAAAGGAGCAGACAAAGAACATCTTTGAAAAAAGGATTAAGAGTATAGAGAACGGTACAACGCATCGTCTTCTTTCTCTAATAATTTAATGAAACGTCAAAGCTTCGCTCAGGAGGGGAGGGGGGGGGGGGACTGAATTCAGACAAGGATTATTTTCGAGAACGGTACAACAAATCGTCTTCTTTCTCTAATGATTTAATGAAAATTAAAAACTTCCGCGCTTTGCGCGGCAGGGGGTAACCTGAATTCAGACGAGGATTAAGAGTCGAGAACTGTACAGCCAATCGTCTTCTTTCTCTCATAACATTATGAAACTTAAAAGCTTCCGCGTTTTGCGCGGGAAGGGGGGGGGGCCTGAATTCGGACGAGGATTAAGAGTCGAGAACTGTACAGCCAATCGTCTTCTTTCTCTCATAACATTATGAAACTTAAAAGCTTTCGCGCTTAGCGCGGGAGGGGGGGGGGGGAACTGAATTCAGACGAGGATTAAGAGTCGAGAACTGTACAGCCAATCGTCTTCTTTCTCTCATAACCTTATGAAACTGAAAAGCTTCCGCGCTTCGCGCGGGAAGGGGGGGGGGGCGGAGGACATTATGAAACTTAAAACTGAATGAAACGTAAAACTGAATCGTCTTCTTTCGAATGATTTAATGAAACGTAGAACTGAATTCAGACGAGGATTAAGAGTCGAGAACTGTACAGCCAATCGTCTTCTTTCTCTCATAACATTATGAAACTTAAAAGCTTTCGCGCTTAGCGCGGGAGGGGGGGGGGGGAACTGAATTCAGACGAGGATTAAGAGTCGAGAACTGTACAGCCAATCGTCTTCTTTCTCTCATAATCTTATGAAACTGAAAAGCTTCCGCGCTTCGCGCGGGAAGGGGGGGGGGGGAGGACATTATGAAACTAAAAACTGAATGAAACGTAAAACTGAATCGTCTTCTTTCGAATGATTTAATGAAACGTAGAACTGAATTCAGACGAGGATTAAGAGTCGAGAACTGTACAGCCAATCGTCTTCTTTCTCTCATAACATTATGAAACTTAAAAGATTTCGCGCTTAGCGCGGGAGTGGGGGGGGGGACTGAATTCAGACGAGGATTAAGAGTCGAGAACTGTACAGCCAATCGTCTTCTTTCTCTCATAATCTTATGAAACTGAAAAGGTTCCGCGCTTCGCGCAGGAAAGGGGGGGGGGAGGACCTGAATTCGGACGAGGATTAAGAGTCGAGAACTGTACAACGAATCGTCTTCTTTTGAATAATTTAATGAACGTAAAAGGGGGGGGGACTGAATTCAGACGAGGATTAAGAGTCGAGAACGGTACAACGAATCGTGTTCTTTCTCTAATGATTTAATGAAACGTAAAAGCTTCTGCGCTTCGCGCGAGCAGGGGGGGGAGGGGGGGGGGACCTGAATTCAGACGAGGAATAATAGTCAAGAGCTCTCCAAAGAATCGTAATAATTTAATAAATCGTAAATTTTTCTAGTGAAACGTCAAAGCTTCCGCGCAAAGCGCGGGAGGGGGGGAGGGGGGGGGTGGAGGGGGGGGACCTGAATTCAGACGAGGATTCAGAGGCGAGAACGGTTATACGAATCTTTAATGATTTAATGTTACCTTCCGCGCTTCGCGCGGGATGTAGGGGGAACTAAATTCCGACGAGGATTATTTTCGAGAACGGTATAACGAATCGTCTTCTTTCTCTCATGATTTAATGAATCGTAAAAGCTTCCACGCTTCGCGCGGAAGGGGGAAAACTGATTTCAGACGAGGATTAGTGTCGAAAATGGTACAACGAATCGTCTTCTTTCTCTAATGATTAAAGGAAACTTAAAAAGCTTCCGCGCGAAGCGCGGGAGGGTGGGGAACCTGAATTCAGACGAGGATTAAGGGTCGAGAACTCTCCAAAGAATCGTAATAATTTAATAAATCGTAAAATTTTCCGCGCTTCGCGCGGGAGGAGAAAAACTCAATTTAGACGAGACTTATTTTTGAGAAGGGTACAACGAATCGTCTTCTTTCTCTAATAATTTAATGAAACGTCAAAACTTCCGCGTTCGCGGAGGAGGGAGGGGGAAACTCGCCCCTCCCTGCACCGACCCCCCCCCCGCATTACGTCACTGTTGGTAACCATTACGTACCAATATTTGGCTTGCATAATTTCAAATTTGGGCCCCCCCCCTTAGAAATCCTGGATCCGCGCCTGTATGCCAGTATAAATGGCGAATAATCAGTTACCCATTAAGTTGGGAAAATAATTTCTTGCTTATTTTCATGAAGTGATTGTAACAATCTGGTTTATAACATAAAGTGTATAAATTATCTTCTCGGAACTCATTTTATCAATTTTCTGTGTTTTTAGTGTAATTCATGAAATTCTGAGAAGATAAAACCTTTATCTATCAATAATAAAACAGATACTCACAATCCTCAATATAAAGACGTCAAAATGCAATAGATTTTTGACAACAACAAAAATATCTGGAAGCGGCTGGCAAAGATTGATTATGTATCACGTAAATTTATTTTTACTGTGAGATTTTGAACTCATAAGAATAATGAAAAATTGTAAAAGTAATTCATGAAGAATAATAAGTGAAGAATTAAATCATGACAATAGACATTATGTCATAAATTATTGTATTAAAGGTTACCCTTATTTGCACCTGGCTTGAATTTTTTTCTTGTTTATTTGGTACTGGATGATTATCATTGAAAAATCAATTTGTTTCCGATTTATCAAATAATAAATTGTATTTTGATAAAATTAGTAGTATAAGTATGTTTTCAGCGGATCAGCCAAAGAACTTAACACACATTTTTACTAGTGCAATAGCCAATCCGCAAAAGGAAAAAAGTTTTCTCAAATTTTGGCAAAGTTGGAAAGAATCTTATGAGGCATATCAAAAACTTCAAATCCTCCATGGAACGTCAGTCAGCAAACCAGTAGGTCGAAAATTGTGCGAAAGAAAAAGTTAAATGATTACTCTCTGCTATAAAAGGACGATAGCTACAGTATGTCTGAAGATCAGAAGCAACCAATTTCAAGATTGCTACAGTTTGTGCCATTGCATAGACCTATCTGCTCTCTGAATTGCCTTCCACGTAAGGGATCAAAGGCAGTTGTTCATGATTTTCTTTCTTAACAAGATATATTCCAGTGATTTTCAGATTTTTAGTGATAATTTTCATTTTCTGTTTCTAAAACATGGATGTTAATTTATTTCTTTACTTATTTCTGATATTTAGACAGGGTGACTCATTATCACCGATAATGGTGGTCTTCCATGAGGCCCTGTTAAACACAATGAGGAACAATGTTTTTTTTTAATGTATAATATTAATAATAATAACAAAGGAATGAACACATCAGCAATAAAGAATGAGTAAGAACATGTATAAAAAGTATTTGGTATCCTCGTAATGAATAAATTAATGGTTTGTTTGTTTTGAATAATAGAAGGGATGAACATTATTACATGTTTTTCAAGACTTAAAATACAAATCCCTATGCCTTTATATAAACGTATATCATATAATTATATTTCACGGACCCAAATCCCTCTTTATACTATGAAGTAATTTATACATATTTTTTGTAATTACTTGAAACAGCAGGTCTTCGCTTGATATGTATGAAGTTTAATTTCACCCTATTTTATTTTAATTTACATGCTATAGCTATAATGTTTTTCTCTTTAATTATGTATTAGTCTTAATGTAAAATTGTATCGTATTTACTTTGTATTGCATTTATTTGAATTTCTTATGATGTAAATTCTTCTCAATTCAGCGGTTTAGCTGCCATCTGGTTTTTAATAAATACCTTTTCAAATCAAACCTTTTCAAATGTCACGTTTAAAGCAACATGATATTTTTGTATTGAATATGCAGATTTGCTATTTTTTAGTTAGATTAATCCATACTTCCCCAAAGGATTTAGAGAAGTCATAATTTTATTTGACCAAGCAGGGATGCAGGGAGTATCTCCTAAGGGTATAAAAGGAAAGCGTAGGGATTAAACTGATCAAAATAATGAGGTAATTGAAAATATTGAGGACAACACCCCACTGCCCCAAAATTGGGGTAATTTCTTTAAAATAAAAATATACAAGCATGCATTAATTAGATTCTTGTCAAGTCATTTTGTATCTAGTACTCAATCTCTGCTCCAAAAATAATTCCCAGTTGTTTATTACATCTGGTGGTTTTAATGTAGGTTTGGGAACAAATGATGAATATAGTGGAGCAGTTGTCACAATACAAGGAAGAGACAGACACAACATTCATCACAATCACGAGGAGACTGATACGCAGATATGGTTATGTGTTTTTGATTCCACGTGCTCAAATATTTCGATATATATAGGAATGATTGGTCTTCCTCTTGATTTTGGAAACAAAGAAGTGACTGTACAATACTGTGCTTAAGAAGGAAACATTAAACAATTGCAGCTGAAAAAATTGCAATTTGCCCTTACAAAAATATTTTGATCTTGCTCAACTCATTACAAAGGGAATTGATGTAACGAAATGTATTTAGGTGATATATATTTGAAGTTGATGTGCCTTTGTATCTTTTTTTGCTCATTCCCCCTTATAAGCCTGTGGAGCGAACACACTTATGAGGTTATTTGGGAAATTTTCTGCTTGGATGCCACTCATGCCTGAAACCCATTAGTACGGTCAGGTTTGAGTACATAGATTACAGATGAGTATACTCCATTCCATATTAGAAGTGTCCGGCTATATGTTTGTTTTCCATTTTTTGTATAAAGATACCAGCAACATATGGTGTTGCAATTTAGGAGTATTTTAAAGATACTGTGTAATAGTGTTGTATAATTAAGTGTGGTAAATGAATAAGTTTAGGAAAGCACTGCCGGCCTCTAATAATTTTCATAGCCAATCATTTCGCAACACCCTTTGTAGAAACCATGAAATAAACAATTGCGGATGTTGTAGTTATGTGAATGCTCTAATATTCAATAAGGATTAGTGGGGTTTTGTGTTGTATTTGTTTGTATGTTTGTTAATTTATTTGTTTATTTATTATCATTAACATTATTATTATTCTATTTTTGTTTTAAATTATCATTAATTATTTTGTGTGGTGTTTCTTATAATACATGAGATTTATATAGCGCCATTATCCATTTTAATTAAATGCTCAAGGCGCTTCAAAATACTAGGAACACATTACATCATGACAAAGAATCGGTACATTTACATAAGAGAGAAAATGCAAAAATGAAAGAAGGAAAGAATGAATGTCTGTCTTCAAAACGCAAAATTAAACAAATGGGATTTAAGGTTGCTCTTAAAAGATGTTGAAGGGTCGGAGTTCTTCAGCTCCTGTGGAAGTGAATTCCACAGGGCTGGTCCGGCATGAGCAAAAGCTTGTTCCCCCCAAGATTTCTTTGAAAGCGGTATGTGTAGAAGACCAGAGTTGGAAGATCGGAGGGTACGTGTGGGCTGGTAGAGGTGAACTAAAGACTGGTTGTATTCAGGAGCTGTTTTGTTCATGATTTGATGAACTAAAAGAAGGATTTTGAAAATTATACGTTCTTTTACAGGCAACCAATGGAGATTTTGTAAGATAGGAGTAATGTGATTATGTTTGCTTGACAGAGAAATGATGCGTGCAGCTGCATTTTGTAGTTTTTGTAACTGTGCAATTTGTGAATTTGGTAAATTATAGAGTAAACTGTTGCCGAAATCCAAACGTGAAGAAATAAGTGAGTGAACAAGTTTCTCTGTTGCCGAACGAGTCAGATATTTCCGTATGAAGCCAATATTGCGCAATTGATAGCGAACTGATCTAGAAATGCTTGTGATTTGTTTGGACATAGACATTTGAGAATCAAGAATGACGCCAAGATCGCGACATGAATTTGATAAGGGAATGGTGTTACCGGAAATAGAAATTGAGTCTATATTTAATTTATTCAACTGAGGTTTTGAGCCGAAAAGAATGAATTCGCATTTACTATGATTTAATAGCAGAGAATGTGACTTCATCCAGGCGTCAATATCAGCGATGCAATTTTCCAAATTTTGCAAGGTTTGGGAAGCTCGAATTTGATGCGGCGGAAAAGAAACAAAAACTTGTATGTCATCTGCATATAAATGATATTGAACAGAGTGACGTTGAAAAACATTTCTGAGACCAGTTAGATATATTGAAAATAAGGTGGGCCCGCCCACAGAGCCTTGGGGTACTCCACAGCCAAGTGGCCTGGGGGAGGATGTGAAACCATTTAAAAGGACAGACTGTGAATGGCATGAAAGATATGATTCTTACTAGTTGTCTCACTATTTTTTCTTCTTTATATCATTCATTTCCTCTATATATTGTATTTATTGGTACCACCACCCCACACATAGATTTGCTTGTAATATGTATATATATATTTTTTGTATGTGCTAATTGTTTAATCTAAAACATTATTTAAGCAGGGGATGATCCCCGATAAACCTCTGTGGTTTGTTATCACCCCACCCCCTGCAGGTTCATCTTTTGTTTTAAAGGGATCGTTTAACAATGTTAAATCTGAGATACACGGCCCTACGTGTTATCAGTGTCTGTGACATGGTGTAATATTGAAGCCCTACAAAAATTGCGCTTCAAAATGATCAAGAAGTGCCTCAAAAAAGTAAAAATCTTTGAGTGACCGGTTTTACCATACTCGTTTTCCCCAATAGACTGTAATGTTATGAAAACCGTGAGGCGAACGGTTTTCAAAATTTGTAATTCCAATCATAAATATCTTGATAATCAGACAGGCGATCGGCTTGTAAAAGTAATGGGGTTCCTGACTGACCTAAAGGTTTATAATTATCATTGCACCATGAGCTAAATCCAGAATTTTGTTTCAGAATCTGAGACAAAGTTACCGGATCCCTTTAATGCTTTTATATTTGATTGTAATTCATATTGTCTTTCATGAATCTGTGGAAATAAATGAAACTGAATTTTTTTTTTTTTTTTAATTCTTTTTTAGAGGAAGATGATAGTTGGCACGTGTTGCATGTCGTGTTCGGTATGTGTCATGTGTGTTAAGCGTATTTTTTTGTAAAGAGTTTAATTATGGCTGATGGGAGTTCTCGGTGGGATAACTGAATCATGAATATGCCGAGATTTGAAAGGTATAAATCTTTATTTTGTTAAAGTTTGTCTTTCAACAAAAAAACAGGATCAGTATGTGAGCAATAGTTGGCATTATTTATCACTCTGGAAAAGACATATTCTAGTAAAACCCAAGCAAGAATTCCATAATGTAAGTACGGCATTAGTAGGGTTGAGTAAAGAGATAATATTATTTTGTAAAGGATTCGAAGTTTAAATTTGTTCATAACAATTATGTCGGCAGAGCATATCGATGTGTGTTTTCCACGATAATTTGTTGTCAATGTATATTCCAAGAAAAGTTGTAGCTTGAACACAGTCAAGGGCTGCTCCATATATGAAAACTTGACACATTCTCTGTGAGAGATTGACACGCGCTGCGGACCGATTGTATGTGTGGTACCGTATACATATTCCAAACTACACATTGGGAAATTGATAAGGATATACTTCATTACCAGTATTCTCAATAATATAAAATTGTCACGGCTTACCTTT
This sequence comes from Strongylocentrotus droebachiensis, assembly GCA_035222895.1. NCBI lineage: Eukaryota > Metazoa > Echinodermata > Echinoidea > Camarodonta > Strongylocentrotidae > Strongylocentrotus > Strongylocentrotus droebachiensis. The sequence goes on from JAVYIG010003937.1 coordinate 28,036, forward strand.
TTTCAATAGAAGGAAAGTATGAATTCCGCTCTGTTGGGAGTACAAACCCTTCTGATGCACACAATCAAACACACTAGGTCCTATTCCGTTGATTCAATAATCATGTTCTTTTTAAAGCAAGGTCTATCAATAGGAGAATTTCCGAATAGGCATAATTCTCTATATTCACTACAGAGGGCGTGATCGTCGATAGTCAGCCAACGAACTCAAACCAAGAAATTCGATGTAGTCAGCTCACATGACTGTAGCTCATCGACAGGATCTCTGTATGATACACATGTTTAATTCTGCGCGCTTGACCGCATGCGCGCGCGTTTTTTGCGTGTGCCGTTCGTACTGAATGTATTCATTCATTTTGTCCACTTGCATTGTGTTGCTGTTACTTTTCGTAGCAATTTGAAATGACTTTTAGTCATTATTGACCTAAATTTGGCTTATAGACGTTTGTTATACCTAAAAATTGACGCACGCGCGCATATGCAAAAGTTGCCAAAAGTGGTCAAAGAATCACCTATTTTGAATCCGCTATAACTCTTCAGAATGGCTAGTTACCCCTACATTTTCTATCATGTTCTGATAGGGTATGAATTGGTATTGCGATTTCATGCTTCACATTTCATGTTAGAATGCTTTGATGTCATCAAAGTGCCACTTACAGGAAAACAATTGAATTAGATTTTACATGATAATATTTACCGTCGTTGTTTTAAACATAATAATGTCGTTAACTCCTTCTCTGATGTCTCTCATTATGTTATCATAGTAGAGACTTTATCGTACAATTAAACTGTGACTCAAATTTTGAACAGAAGACAGGATCATGGTCAAAATTCCGATTTGAGGTGAAGACCACACAATCTGCCATTAAGGTTTCTACTTGTAAGTGTTATATAAATGGACTCGGTGGGCATTTATTTCAAAGTCCGAATTTCTCATTGACTCTGTGTTATTAGGTGAGCAGCCACGTAGTGTAGCAAAACTCCTAAAGAGCTTGGACATAGCTGTGTTTATATGAGCGTAGGGTGGGATTTTTTTTTAAAGAAAGGCAGCGTGTCCACACACAAAACAATTTATCCCGAAACTCTATAACGAAACGTCGTATAAAGAATCATCGTATAAATTCCAGGATGTCCACACACACAGAAGAAAGTAATTCCGAAACTCAACAGCGAAACGTCGTATAGGTGCGCAGTTTGCTACTGCGCTCATGATATGGAAGCGGAAATGAGAGGTCTGGGGGGTGTTTCACAAAGATCCTAAGTTGAACTTATCTCTAAGTTGGACTTAAAAATTATGGAGAGCCGTTAGCATCTATGAAAATATTTTGAAAATCATATTTTTGATTATCAAGGAAATTTCATGTTCTTGATGTGGAATTTATAAAAAGTCGAAAACACTTGAATTTTCGCTTTTGAATATGTTTTTTTTTTAGACAACAAATGGCTCTCCATAATTTTTAAGTCCAACTTAGAGTTAAGTTCGACGTGTGATCTTTGTGAAACACCCCCCCCCCCCTTGTCTCCTTTCGCGCGAGGTCACGTTAAGCCCCGCCCAGTTATACCGTTCTAGTTCGACTAGTTATACTAGTTACGTCCACACACACCACTTTCCGTGATTAGGCGTGATTAGGCGTGATTCTTTATTGAGTTCTAATTCGAAACGACGCCCAAACCCGCGTTTCGTTACACGACGTTTCGTTACACGACGTATCGTTAGTAAGCGTCCACATACACAATTTCATCGTATAACTATCCCGAAACGGTATAACTAATCACCCCTAAAGGGCCCCCTAATCACGGAAAGTGTTGTGTGTGGACAAGGGGAGGATCTCCTATCGATTTACTACATGTGTTATGTTTCGGTCAAAGTGGCAGATCACATAATTGATCACTCGTAGTAGGTCCATGGTTTGATTGTTTCACTCCTGACGACGGATAGTCAACCTATTCGAAACGTCGGGCCACTCCCGCCACCCATCCTATCCAAAATAGTTCTCCTTAGAACTATAAGCTAAGAAAGATAACCAACATTCTTTTTCAAGACTGCACGAACAGTCCTTTTCAGGACTACAAACCCTCAAGAAAGATTACCGAGAGTCCTTTTCAGGACTCCTCTATCCTCCCTCTCTGTCACATGGTGCACCCGCAAGTCTACTGTAGATGAAGATCTTGTGAACAAGGTAAGAAGGTGAATGGAAGGAATGTATCAGCATTACTTCGACTGTAATGACAACCTCCAAGGTTCTAGCCGACAAAATTACTTTCCAAATCTCTTACACCCACCAATGTTGTGATGACACAATATACATAATGCCTATGCGCCTCGCATGCCATGATGAAAATGAGATGAACTACAGCATGACCATGCCCAAATATTAGTTTTAAATTTTAAATGTATTTTCAAATAGGCAATGCCTGAAATCCACAATGTAAACAGTCAGGCGTTATAAAACGGAAATGTTTCAACTGCCCCCAAAGTACCCCTTTTTACATAGAAAAGTGCCCCCCCTGTTACTTTGACAATATTTGTTATTAAGTATACATTTTCATCTCTGACAGGTGCTCCTTTTATGTTGACACGAGCCCCTTTCCATTTCTAACAAGTGCCCATTTTCCTTCTGATAAGTGGCCCTAATCTCTTTTTAATATTTGCCCCTTCCCCTCCTCACTAATGCCTCTTTTTACCTCTGATAATTTCCCTATTAAAATCTGATTGGTGCCCATTTTCCTTCGACAAGACTCTTTTACTTTGCAAAGAATGTCCCTAGCTTTTTTATTTTCATAAGTACCCTTTTTCATCTCTGTAAAGTGCTACTTTTCACCTCTGATAAGTGCCCCCTTCGCATCTGATAATTTTTCATATTCAAATTTGAGAGGTGCCCGTAATTTGACAAGTACCCCATTTCGTTTGTAATACTTGACCTTTCCTCTTCTGATAAGTGTTAATTTTGCTTCTCTGATGGGTAGCCAGTTCAATTACATACATCATTGCCATGCTCATACATTTCAATGGTTCTAGGACACCGCCCCCTGGACAACCATCCGTGGATAACCACCCTCTAGGACAAATACCCCTAGGATAACTACTCCTAGGGCAACCACCCTCTAGGACGACTACCCCCTATGACAACTACCCCCCCCCCCCCCGTCCAACTACCCCCACACAACTACCCCTAGGACAAGGTAGTTGTGTGGGATAGTTGTCCGGGGGAAGTTGTTCTAGGGAGTAGTTGTCCTACCCCCTAGGGCAACCACCCTCTAGGACGACTACCCCCTAGGACAACTACCCCTCGGAAAACTACCCCAGACAACTACCCCCTAGGACAAGGTAGTTGTCTGGGGGTAGTTGTCAGGGGTAAATGTTCTAGAGGGTGGTTATCCTAGGGGTGGTTATCCGGGCGTGGTTGTCTAGGTTTTTGTTTTGTAGCATTCAGTACTTAATAAAGAAATCATACATCTTCATTGATTTACATAATGTTAAGAAAATTGTACGTCCCTCAGAAATACATAATATAGTTTAATACACAGTACATAATGTCTTCAAATTATTTATACTGAATGAATATTATAGATCAAAGCCTTACGCACATACAGACAGACACATCACACACGCTCACATATACTCAGACACACATACAATCTTACCCCTCCCCCTCCATTTCCAAAGCTTCCCAAACTCTACAAATCCTTCCTCCCTTCCCGAACACAGTCAAATCTGGAAATTCAGTCTCTTCCTTTTCCTTATGATAAAATTATATTCCAAAAAAATGTGACGCACAAGGCTATTGAAATGGCCTTAGGTTTTTTTATTTTTAGAAAGTCTCAACAATTTTGTTGTCTAGTGTAAAACGTCGCAAGCTCGTGAGCAGTTTGGCCATATTGAATTGACACATAGCCACGCCCCCCCCCCAGGTGACCACAAATAAATAGTCTTTAGCAAATTATTGTGTGACATTCTTTCACAATGGCAATGGAAATAAATCTTGGTATACATCGTATTCTAAACAAACAAATAGACTTACACTACCTTCATATTTTGAGTTCATAAATCCATTTATTTCCCATAACAATAATACAAATTTATAAAATCAATAAAATTACTCTAGGTAATCAACTACAAGAATGTATTAAAGAAGACCATCACAAAATCACTCGAATATTTGTTGATTTTTTGTTTTAGAGTACTGTTGTGCTTAATTTCACATGAGGTCAGTCGCATACCAGTATTATTCCATCAAACTTATACTGAAATATATTCCCTGAATATTATTATCACGTAACATGGGTGGGGGAGGGGGTCTATTTTGTCCTATCAGGGGTATATATATATATATATATATATATATATACGTGTAATATTGCATAAATTCTTCCCTGATCTCCTTGATATCATTATCACGTATATATGACAAACCAAAGTCGTGATCTTCCCTGCAAAATTTAATAACATTTGAAAGAATGATTAACAAAACTCTATAGAAAAATGCTTTTTATACTAGTCGGAATTGTTTATAATTGTATAAAGATTGGCATATAAAACGGTCTTATTTGTCTAGATTTTTAGAAAGTAACTTTAAATGATGACACTTTACTGTCTCTTGACTGAAAGTTAAAAACTAGTGGAATGTTAAAAACAAGTAATGAAGTACCTTTGTTTAAAGCTACATTCGTCTCTGTTATGTAATGTTTTCAATAAACGAGACACGGTAGAACTAAGAACGATGGATTAGTTTATAATGACGAGTGGGCTTATTATCTATACAGAAGGTCAATTATTGGAAATATTATTTGACACTTAACCATCAAGTATAGATATTGAATATATAGTGTATTAGTAAGCTTTAACATTTATAATACTTTATTTTCTTACTTTACGTTAATACACGACGGTGTAGGTCTAAGCATGTTCATCGATCCAGAATTCTTCCATGGTTACTGCTATTTGTGGAGGGAGGAGATTGTGTGCTAACATGAGACAACAGACAACACATAGACCGGCTCATACAAAAGGCTTGGATTCTTTGACCAGTGACTATCAAGTCTATTATTAAATCAGTTGACCGACCCAGCTGCCACAACGTTTTATGGGAGACCGTTCCACAGCTCCACGACTCTATAGCTAAACAAATATTTTCTAATATCCAGCCTCGAATAATTTTGTTCCTGTTTTTTTTTTAGAGTGACCTCGAGTTCTATCTTCTGTACTCATCTTAAATGATCAAGAAACTTGATTAATCTCCTGCAGGAGGATAGTAAAGAAAATTACTATGGCTCAACAAATTTAGAATTACATGATAAGCTGTAAAGTATCGACTATGAACAAAATGAATACAAAGTCCTGGAAATTAACGTAGTATTAATAGTAGTAGTAGCAGCAGCAGTAGTAGTAGTAGTACTAGAGGTAGGAGCGATAGCAGCAGCAGAGGAACATGAAAGAATGTTGTAGAACTGGTATGTCCACTGAAGTATTTCAATATTCAGCGTAGAATTTCCGTTAATTCGTTAATTCGGTTAAAGATAAACACAATGACGCCACCACATAAGACGATGCCTAGACAAGTGATATGTTCCTTACTGCTTCCAGTCCAGGTGAAGGTCTTTATTGGAAACTGTGAAAAGAGACCAAGAAGACCACGTGTTACTTAATTATTTCATAACTTGTAATTGTTATGATGTATTTATGGTGCTCTTTTATAGACCTTCATGTACTATAAATATGAATTCCTAATCCAAGAAACGAACAAGAAAAATATACACCTACGGTGTCCGATAATAACAAAAATGTACGATAATAGGCCTATATTTTAACATGATGCCAGGTCAGATTCTACGATAGCTCTTTAAGGACTGCAGCCAAATTCAAAATTAGAATTTTATGAGGATCGAGTCTTTATTTTTGTGAACGATTTTCTTTTGTTCCAAGTCATCCCAATTTACTTCTGCTCACCCTGCTAACAATATCAACCGTGGAAAATTTGGTTTTGGTACTACAGACATGACTTCCAGCTTTAAGGTTTACCAAACATTGATGCATGTTCAAAAATTTCTAACTTTATATTTAAAAATATGCTGAAATCACAATTTTTGATTATTTCAAGATATATATATATATATATATATATATATATATTTACTTTTCATAATGTTCCCTCACAATGGAACAGAGTCCACCGACATCTGCTCCGACCAGGGCATCTTCTATTTGTTTCCTGGTGACACCGTTCTTCTTTAGATCCCATTGAGATAGAAGGTCTCTCAGAGCCGCGTTGTAATCCTCCTTACATCTCGTCAGCATGCTCTTAGCTTCATTATAGCTAAAGCCCATTTTATTGCAAAACGTTGAATACTTTCCAGCTGGAAATTTCTTTGAGAGTTCGTCGAACAGAGCATCCTTGGCTACCGCATCCATGATTGTTCCTAAGATGTGTTGTGATTTAATACAGAAAACGAAACCCTGTGAAAGCAAACAAGAGCAATGGGCGGAAAACCGTTATAAACCACATTTAAACTATAACGTGCCACGTGGTCACATTGTTTTTGATTTTTTGAGTAAATCGTGCTATATTTATATTCTAAAGTGTATATCAGGCCCTCTCAATGCGCTTTACAAAGATACATTTTACAATCAATGAAAAGAAAATAATGAAAAAGATTATTTTTTTAGTGCTCTTTAACAAAAAATGTCTACACCTGTAATGGAGCGTTGCGCTATTATGAGGAATAATTAGCAGACAGTAAAGAATCACTTGAACTTTGAACGTCTGGATACAAAACAGTTCCAGTGTTTGTTAACCACCACCTCATCATGTCATATTTATATTCTGGCACCTCATATTCGGGTAGCGAAGTAATCTATTCATAATATATTGTGTTTAGTATTATGATAAAGTTACAGTTACATTTCACTTCTCTCTTAGAGATGTCAGGCCAGGCCACCATTAATGCCCTCTCCCTTATTAGCTATCACCAAAATATGTAGCACTCTGAGACAACCGGCACATGAATCAAATAACCTCAATAGGAAGGATAAGTTTTATCCTGATTACTATCCAACTCAGACAACTACAGCTACCCCACTCACAGGACATTTACATTATTAGTGCGTGCACAATTCATATAAGTGAACGTGTACAGAATACCAGTGTTTATCTCAGACCTGATATCAACAATCTGTCATTATGTGTGGTATAACTAAATAGATAGGGTATAATTTATTTCCGTTATTCTCAAAGACATAAATGTATCACTGCTTACCTTGTTTAGATTACAACCCCTTCTGATGCACACAATCTAACACACTAGTTGCTATTCCGTTGACGCTATCTGACAAAGACCATTATATTCAATAATCATGATTTTGGGAGGTTCAGGTCAATTAAAAAATGGGAATCCCCGGGGGGATCCCCGACCCCGAATAGGCATAATTTACTACAGAGGGCGCTCAATTAAATAGCATCGACCAGTGCCATTGATTAGGAGAGTTTGGCCAACCCGGTTCGAGTTGGACACACCACGGCGACTACTGCTTTGTCGGGCAAGCACAAAACAAAAGAATATACGCCATGTTGTGACCCAGCGAAACCAAGTTGGCCGAACTCTGTGTATAGATGGCTCTGGCATCGACAAGATCTCTGTATATGTTATTGTTTGAATTTATGTTTGAATGTGCCATGCCTCGCATGCCATAGAATGACAATGTGATGAAATACAGTACGACCATGTCCAAACTATTACTTTTACATTTTAACTATAGTTTCAAAAGGGTAATGCTTGAAATCCACTCCAAATTACCACTAAATCAAAAAATGAAATGTTTCAAGTACCCCAAAAGTTCCCCTTGTTTACATAGGAAAAATGCCCCTTTTCCTTGGTAAGAGGTACCCCTTCCCCTTCTAATAAGGACCACCTTTCACCTCTGATAAGTGTCCCTTTTTTGACACGTACAGGCCCCCTTTCCTTGTGATAAGTGCCCCCAATCTGTTTTTAATAAGAGCCGGTTCTCCTCATCATAAATGCCCCTATTCACCTCTGATAAATTCCCCTATCAAAATGATAGGTGCCCATTTTCTTTCGACAAATGTCTCTTTTCCTTTGCAATAAGTGTCCCTTCTTCATTCTCATAAGTGCCCTTTTTCATCTCCGGAAAGTGCCTCTTTTCAGGTACGAGAAGTGCCCCCCCTCAACTTTGATAATTGTTCTTATTCAAATCTGAGAGGTACCCGTATTTTGACAAGGGCCCCTTTTCCTTTGTAATAATTGACTCTTCCCCTTCTGATAAGTTCAATGTTTCATCTCTGATGAGTGCCTCTTTTTGCCTTTGATAAGTGCCCCTTTCATTTTGACAGATGCCCACTTTCCTTCAACAAATGCTCTTTTACCTTTATAAGTGCCCTCTTTTCTATTCTCACAAGTGCCCCTATTCACCTCCGATGAGTGCCTCTTTTCAGTTGCGATAAGTGTCCCATTCATCTCTGATTATTGCCCTTTTTTACTTTGACGCGTGCCCATATTCCTTTCTAATAAGTGCCCCTTTTCCTTCTGATAAGTTGCTTTCCCCCTTTTAAAATTTTTTTTGCCTCTTTCCTTTTTTCATAAACACCCCTCTCCACCTCTGATAAGAAGCCCTTTTATTTTGACAGGTGCTCCATTTCCTTTTTAATAATACCCTTTTGTCCTTCTGGCATGAATATGGTTTACATGTACTCACATTTATGTCGTTAAGATTTAAATGGTTGTTTAGTTTCCAGAGTTCTAAAGAACTCCATGAAAACAATGGGAGGGATTAATAACATTATGAATCTACGACTTCTTATAGAGGTAAAATACCTGTTTTTTATTGTGATTTATTTTACACGTGGTTTATAGTGTAGCAAGTAAATCATGTAAAAAAAATTGTACGACCCACTTATGGAAGTGTTACGAATGAAATGATTTGGTTATATTGTGATATGAAAATTAAGGGAAATTCTATCGTTAAATAAAAAATGGATAAATTCAGGTATATCATTTTTAGGGGATAAAGTCATAAGAAATAGATGTTTGACAGTCGATGAATTAAAAGATAAACTTATCTATTAGTATTATGATGGTAGATGGTTGAGTTAATATGCCCAAATACGAATCGCTATATACAACAAAGATGGAGGCAAATCATAAAATATGGTAAACAAGTTTATAATTTTAATGGTTACAAACGTAAATTGATTATATTTTCTTATTTGAACTTGAATAGTTTTGAGTAATCAATACATTGTGTTACTGTAAAACAAATTTACACGGAACTTATACATAGGGCGGTAAATTTATAGAATACAACTTTGCAGACAATTTTTTATATTAAGTGGGGTCCTTTGTGGCTTTTTAAATTGAAATATGTTCGGGATAATTACTTGATTCAATTCAACCTCAAATGTATGTATAATATTTTGCCAACACCTGTTAATTTTTTCAAATGGAAAATCAAGGAAAACGATTTGTGTTATTACTGTAACTAAAACTGGTACCATAACGCCTGTATTTTTGTAATGCGAAAGATTTATCCATTTTGGAATATTATTAAGATATTATTATGTAACTCCTTCTGTAGAAATTTTAGATTCTCACCCATTTCTGTTGTATATGATTTTCATGACGCAAAGGAAAATGTTACACATATTAATTTACTGCTTGATTATGCTTTATTTGCACCTTATAAAGCGGGTGTTGTGAATAAATTTAATAAAAAATAAAGCAACGAAAATAAGATGAAAATATTTCTTGTTTATGTTAACATATAGACAAGAAGTTGAAAAAATAAAACTAAGAAAACAGATGCGAATACTATTAGGTGGATGAAGATAATTAATGATTTACACGAAATGCATTTATAATAGATATATAATTTGATTATATTGAAACATGTGATGATTTGCTTGCTGTTAATAATTATGTAAGATGTCATCGGTGATATTGTGTCTGAATAAAGATTATAAAAAAAAACTCTACTGCCAAGGAATATTAAAGGAACGACTATGGCATAATCAATTTAGAGTTACATGATAAGCTACGTGTGGTACAGAATAAAGTGAATATACAATAATTAAATTTGCAACCGAATTATTAACTACGAAAACAATTGATACCAAGCCCTGGAAATTCACGTTGTAGTAGTAGTATAGTAGTAGTAGTAGTACCGATAGCAACAACAAAGGAAATATGTTGTAGTACTAGTATGTCCACTGATTTATTTCAATGTCCAGCGTAGAATCTTCGTTAATTCTTGCGACGGTTTAAGAAGTACAGCCCCACACCAACACATGCAAAAATGCCTAGATAAATAATCTGTTCTTTACTGACTCCAGTCCAGATGAAGGTCGTCGTTGATCTATTTCCATCTTTCGTCTCCGTAGTTCGTTCCATTTTAATATTTGATGTGGGGTCATCTCCTATATGAAAAAAAAGTTCACAGTGGAAAAAAGAAATAAAATAACGTTAGGGAATATTAATATTTAGGAGAAACAGATGTGGATTATTTAATTCTCTTTAAGCTAAGAAGCTATGTCGCCTCCATCTCCCCGGGCCCCCGTCTCTCTATTTTTCCTCCCTCATCATCTCTCTATCCCTCTCTCCTCTAGCTCATCTGTTTCCTTTCTTTTCTTTCATCTCCTCTCTCTCTCTCTCTCTCTCTCTCTCTCTCTTGTATTCATTTTTTCTAATTTTTGTGACGATTTAACGAGCCATTATTAAAAAATAAATGCATACAAATTAGGCCTTTCATTGTTATTCTTTAGAAATATGCTACATCGTTATTGCTCTCATCGACTGTTCTCCCGATGTTTATATATTCCTTTCTACAAATATATAATTTTCACGCTCTAAGCATATTATACTTCACGATTACAATCAATTTAAATCAAATTATATCACGTGATTAAACCGACATTTAGATCAGACGAAAGGTTTAGGACCCCTTGACAGAAAAACGGTTACATAAAATGAGTTCTAAATACGTAACACCTAGACGGTAGTTTTAATAATAATATCATGACATATGACAAATTGTGATATAAGCAATACAAGTAGTCACCTCTATGTCTCACTGCGGGCACTTGCTGTGTCTCCCTCTTTGAGTTGTCTCCTCCTCCTCCTCCGCTATTATAGGCAATGGTATCATCTTCATCGTCTCCAACTGCGGCAGCAGACGTTATATTGGAAACTGTATCTATAAGATTGGTGAGGAAAGTCCAAAATTAAAAAAATAATAAAATAAAGAACCGGGGGAAAAACGGGGGAAAATGAAGCATGTTGTCATAGGAGATCACTGTACTACTGATTTTCATAGGAACGATCATTTAACACTTTACAATACAGTCCAAATGCTATTCATACCAATAGAAATCTTGCGATTGCTAATGCAATTAATTTTAATCATTTATCATTAGACAGTGAACTATTTTCTTGATATTTCTGAATGAGTTATGCTCTTGGTGATTTCTAAAGCAAACAACTCAATGACTTTAACGACCACAGAAACTTATAGTGAAGAACACTTTACCTCTTTTTCTCACTGTAGGTGCTTGTTCAGCTTGGTTCCTGACCTGTTCGCCTCTTTGAATAATGTCACCAGTATCCTCTTCTGAAGCAGCAGACGAACTCCGGGAAACTGTAAGGAATTAACATATTAATTTGATTTGTTTTTAAATGTTAATGTTGTTGTTGATGTTTCTTTTCTCGCTTCTTCTTCTTTATTTCTATTTTCACTTTTCCCATTCTTCATTTTCCATGGTGCCTTCTTCTTTTGATTCATTTCATCCAGTCTCCTTCATCTTCTTCTCCTCCTCTTTTTTCCTATCTTTCTTGTTCTTATGCCTCTTCTCATCTTCTCCTTTGTATTTCTACCTATTTAGTAATTTTCAACCCTACACAGAAAAAAAAGTTACCATGGAAGAATCAAGACTGGAATGAAGAAAGAGAAAAGTAAGAAGAAAGAGAAGAGTAAGAATAGACAGAAGCATACGAATTAAATAAAGGAAGAGGAATAAAGTTACTTTATAACAGTCTAGTATTGCCACGATTAGATTACTGCTCTGTTGTATGGTCGAACAGATTTCATTATCATACAACTAAGCTGCACAAAATTCAATAGAGGGCCGCAAGAATAACATTGAACAAATTATGACAAACCGTCGGCTCATTTGTTCACAAGTCTTACATGGATGACACTATAGACAAACGGTTTGAGTTAAGTCGCGTTATGATGATATATAAATGCGTTCATAACTTAGCACCTTCTTACCTTCAGGTAGGCTTTATCAATCCTAATGATGAACATGAGCATCATAAAAGGCAAACAGACAGTGGATGTTTACTTGTGCCTAGATTTCACACTGATTGTTGTAACTGTAGCCCAATTGTTTCTTCCTTATTTTAATGGAATAAGCTAGATAATTCGATGAGAACGGCTTCCTCTGTCAATTCAATTCATTTAAGAGATTGTTTAAACAAAGTTGTAATTTGTAAATGGCTCAGCCGAACATACACTATGTGCATGTTCTGTAATATTAACATGACTTATTCCCATAATTGCGACTTAATCAATATTTTCCTATTGACATTACTGTTGAACTAGGTTAATGATATATGTTTATTTTGCAAACGAGTATTATTTTTTAACTGTTCTGTAAATATGTTCATGCTTATTCAGGGCCCCATGGAAGACCACTACTTATTGGTGAATGGGCTACCCTGTCAAAAGATTAGAAATAAATAAATAAATAAAAATACTGAAGCAGAAGCGATAAAACAAATGGATACAAAGGTGATTAGAAAGACAATGTTGACTGTGTATGTTACCTCCTTGATTCGTATGTACTGAGTCCGATCTGTCTGATTGGTTGATAACCTGATTTCCAGCATTGTGAGCAGCACCATCTCCGGATACCACTCCCGTGGCGGCTACCCGGGCGGCTACGACTTCAGTGGAAGCTGTGAAAAGAGACCAAGTAGACTACGTATTACTTTATTATTTTATAATAATTTATAATTGTTATGATATATTTATATGTGAACTTTACAGACCTTCATGTACTATGAATTATGCATTTCTAATCCAAGAGTCGAACAGGACAAATATACACATACTCCGGTTTCCGATAGGTAAAGGTAAAAGTGTACGATATAATTTGACATGTTGCCAGGTCACATTCTACGATAGCTCTGAATGAACTGCAACCAAAGTCAAACTACAATTCTAAAAGGATCGAGTCTTTAATTTATGAATGAATTTTGTTCCGGATCACCCTATATTACGTCTGCTCATCCTGCTAACAATATCAAACTAGGAAAATTTCTAGAAAATATCTAAATTTATACTTAATATGTTGATATCACATTTTTGTGACTATTTCGAGTTTGCATCATGACAAGATGACTCTGGTAAAATGTTTAGGTTATTCCAGAAAGCTATATGTAAAAAAAAGAATAAATCCTATTAGGAATGACTGAATTTTACCCTTTTCACAATGTTTCGTCACAATGGAACAGAGTCCACCGACGTCTGCTCTGCCCAGGGCATCTTCTAGTTGTTCCCTGGTGACACCCTTTATTCTTTGATCCCATTGAGATAGAATGTCTCTCAGAGCCACGTTGTAATCCTCCTTACATCTCGTCAGCATGCTCTTGGCTTCATTGTAGCCAACACCCATTTTATTGCAAAACGCTATATAGTTTGCAGCTGGAAAGTTTTTCGAGAGTTCGTCGAACAGAGCATCCTTGTCTACCGTGTCCATGATTATTCCTAAGATGAGTTGCGATTTCATACAGAAAAAAACAAAACCATGTGAAAGCAAACAAGAACAGTGAGCGGAAAACAATAAAGAACATACTCATTTGAAACTATAAAGTACCACAGGGTCTGACCCAGTAATTTTGTTTATGATTTCTTGAGTAAATCGTGCTACATTGTTATTCTATGGCGCACATCAGGCCCTCTCAATGCGCTTTACAAAATACAATTTAGACAATGAAAACACCTATGAACAGGGGCGGCGATTTCTGTTAATGACCGGGGGGACGAAATGCTAATTTTTTTACAAGGATGTTATGCAAGGGAGCGTAGCGACCGAGCGAGATTTTTTTGCAATTTTATTAGTCTAAACGCTGTACTCTTGGGCCTTCCGGAGCCTAAAAGTGTGTTGCAGTCATTATTCAGTATATGCTATACAATTTGTTTTGCACTTTTTCAAATTTCCAGGGGGGGACGATCCCCCCTAAAAAAATTGAGGGGGGGACGTGTCCCCCCCGTCCCCCCCGGGATCGCCGCCCCTGCCTATGAAAGATAAGTTTTTAGTGCTCTCTGAAAAACTTCGACATCTATCATGGAGCGTTGCTATACTGGCAGCAATATTTACCAGACAATGAAAAGAATCACTAAATCAAATATGAAGGTCTTTATAAAGAACGGGTCGTTGGGTAGTTGTTCTCTGAGAGTATTTTGTAAATAGTTTTATATATTCCATATTTGTTGTTGTATTCATGAATCAGTTATCTTTGTCACATCATACGAGGGGGCCTTAACTTAACAAGCTGTGCTTCAACCTAGGTCTCCTCGTCTTTCTTTATTCTACATTGTACTGTTATGATTATACTCTATTATATTTTGTCACATGTGTTTTCTGGAAGACAAATAAACTTGATACTTGATAGACCCACCGTTTGTTTACGTATTAAATCACAGGAAATCTATGCTTCGAGGCCATAATAATGGATTATAAAATTCCATGCGTGTAGCGATTTGGTTACCTTTTTGAACAGGTGACTCAATGAGCCAATCTACATTGAACTCTGACAGGCTTTGGTCTTTAATACAGTCTGCCTACAATACTGCTGCAAGCAAACTACCTCCGGGCATCTTCCCTTTGGAAAACTTCAATAATTACCCTCGTCGAATTAACTCCAAGAAATCTACCCCTGTACATTAACCCCCCATTTGCCTACGAGGGGGGTGGGGGGGGGGGGTTAGGGGGCTACAGCTTTTTAGAATTATGGAATCACCATGCAAGCTCGGGCAACCACCAGCTTATCATTTTATATTCAGGCACCTCATATTCAGGTAGCGAGGTGATCTATTGATATGAGTATATTTAGCATATTTCTATGACAAAGGTCCATTTAACTGTACTTGTATTTATTCTCTGTTATACATGTTAGGCATGCCATGCCTCATGGTGATATTGTGAACGTATACCTTCTCCCCGATTAACTATCACCAGCCAAATACGTGTTCCCTCTTTGACCATGGACCTACTCTAAGACAACTGGCACGTGAATCAAATCACCTCGATAGGAAGGATTAGTATTATCCTGATTACTATCCAACTCGGACAACAACAGCTACCCCGCATGTACTTATAAGATATTTATAACCCAGACAACATCCAGTTGATATCAGTGCGTGCACAATTCATAAACGTGAACTTGTACAGTCTGTGTTTAACTTTATGACAGCCTTGATATCAATACTCTGCCATTATGTGTGGTATATATATTCCAATCTACACAGTCATTGGGAAATTGATATATCCCGTATTCTCAATAATACAAGTGTATCACTACTTACCTTGTTTAGATAGAAGAAACGTTTGAATTCTGCTCCGTCCAGAGTACAACCCCGTGTAATGCACACAATGACACACCAGTTGCTATTCCATTGACGCCATTATTATAATAATGGGGAACCCCCGAATATAATGCCCAGTATAGCAGTTGGTCTCAGTCTGTGGTCTCAGTCGCGTATCTAAAAAAAAAGAGCCGCTTATCGAACAATTATGCTTGAAATCTTACTATATAATTTAATACCTTTATACTATAATGTACTTTGATTATGACCACAAGCAGGTTATGTACAATGGTGTATAAACTATCACAAATTGTAATATTGTATTCTTTTATAGTAAAGGTGTTCGTATATACAAGACTAATCCCATCGTGGCGGAAATATTCCATTTGTTGGGGTAATAATTTTCAAAGCTCTTTGGAAGCGCATAGTAACGTTATGATGTGATATTCGCTATACAAGAACCGAATATTATTATTATTTCTATGAAACTGAAACGAACTGTAGATATATATTGAGGACAACTGTACATGTACGTACGTAATGTACACAAGTAGGCAGACATGGAACGGGTAGCCCGACATGGAACGGGTAGCTTAACATGATGGAACGGGTAGCCCAACATAGAACGGGTAGCCCACCATGATGGAATGGGTAGCCCAACATGGAACGGGTAGCACGACATGATTGAACGGGTAGCCCGACATTGAAAGGGTAGCCCGACATGAACAGGTAGCCCAACATGGAACGGGTAGCCCAACATGGAACGGGTAGCCCACCATGATGGAATGGGTAGCCCAACATGGAACGGGTAGTCCGACATGGAACGGGTAGCCCAACATGGAACGGGTAGTCCGAAATGGAACGGGTAGCCCAACATGGAACAGGTAGTCCGACATGGAACGGGTAGCACGACATGAATGAATGGGTAGCCCAACATGGAACGGGTAGCCTGACATGGAACGGGTAGCCCAACATGATGGAATGGGTAGCCCGACGCGGAACGGGTAGCACGACACGGAACGGGTAGCCTGACATGGAACGGGTAGCCCAACATGATGGAATGGGTAGCCCGACGCGGAACGGGTAGCCCGACACGGAACGGGTAGCCCGACACGGAACGGGCAGCCCGACACGGAAGGGGTAGCCCAACATGGAACGGGTAGCCCAACATGATGGAATGGGTAGCACAACATGGAACGGATAGCCCAACATGGAGAATAACACAGAGAGTAATGAGTTGAATTCGTATACGAACACCTGATGATTAAAAGCTGGTCATGGTGTAGCAGATGTGTACTTGATAAACAATTTATGTTTGTACAAATATACTTGCCATCAGTTAGTTAAAGCATTGTGTATATTTCGACCGCAGACCTTGAACGTTGAACTGTTCTGTATAATCACTACAGAGGGCGTGATCGTGGATAATCAGCTCTCATTCAAAAAAATATATAGCATCGACAAGATCTCTGTATAATACACATTTTATTGTTTGAATTATGTTTGAATGTTTCATGATGAAGATCGTGTGAACATAAAACAGGTTGGAAGGTGAAATGAAGGAATGTATCAGCATTACTTCGAGTGTATTATCAATAATGACAACCTCCAAGGTTCTAGACGACAAAAGTTACAATGCAGTGACAGATCCCCCTGGCAAAAAAAAAGGGGGGGGGGGAAGGGGGAAAGATTTTTTTTGGGGGGCTAGAGAAAAGCAACCAAACAAAAGTGTTCCTTCCCCCCCCCCCTCCCCCCCCCCCCCCCCCAAAGCCACTGAACGAAATATCTGACGACGTAATTTTCCAATTTCCAGGGCCAAAAATAAAAAAAGGAAAAATAATTTGCTCATCTGACCGTGATTAAATGCCTTAAAACCCCTGAGCTTCCGGTGGCTCTGCCCCCTGGATTTCACCTAGGGCCCAAAGTCAGACACCTGGATGCTCATCTGACTCCAATTTAATGCCTAAAACCCCTGAGCTCCTGGGGGCTCCGCCCCTGGACCCCACACCAATTAGTGACCTACCAGTGACACAAATAAGGTATCAAAATATGTTCATCTGAACGTAATTAAATGCCTAAATCCCCTAAGTTTCCGGGGCTCCGCCCCCTTGACCACACCAGGGGCCCTAAGGCGGGCCCCTGCATGCTTGTCTGACCGTTATAAAATGCCTAAAACCCCTGAGCTTCTGTGGGCTCCACCCCCTGGACCCCACGTCAATTAGTGACCTGCCAGTGTCACAAATGAAGTATCAAAATAATGCTCATCTGACCGTAATTTATTGCCCAAAACCCCTGAGCTACCGGGGGCTCCGCCCCCTGGACCCCACGCCAATTCGTGATCTGCCAATGTCACAAATAAGGTATCAAAATATGCTCATCTGACGATAATTTAATGTATAAAACCCCTGAGCTTCTGGGGGCTCCGTCCCCTGGACCCAACACCAATTTGTGTCCTGCCAGTGTCACCAATAAGGTATCAAAATATGCTCATCTGACGATAATTTAATGTATACAACTCCTGAGCTTCTGGGGGCTCCGCCTCCTGGACCCAACACCAATTTGTGTCCTGCCATTGTCACAAATAAGGTATCAAAATATGCTCATCTGACCGTAATGTATTGTCCAAAACCCCTGAGCTTCCGGGGTCTCCGCACCCTGGACCCCACGCCAATTCGTGACCTGCCAGTGTCACAAATAAGGTATCAAAATATGCTCATTTGACGATAACTTAATGTATAAAACTCCTGAGCTTCTGGGGGCTCCGCCCCCTGGACCCAACACCAATTTGTGTCCTGCCATTGTCACAAATAAGGTATCAAAATATGCTCATCTGACCGTAATGTATTGCCCGAAACCCCTGAGCTTCCGGGGGCTCCGCCTCCTGGACCCCACACCAATTCGTGACCTGCCAGTGTCACAAATAAGGTATCAAAATATGCTCATTTGACGATAACTTAATGTATAAAACTCCTGAGCTTCTGGGGGCTCCACCCCCTGGACCCAACACCAATTTGTGTCCTGCCATTGTCACAAATAAGGTATCAAAATATGTTCATCTGAACGTAATTAAATGCCTAAATCCCCTAAGTTTCCGGGGCTCCGCCCCCTCGACCACACCAGGGGCCCTAAGGCGGGCCCCTGCATGCTTGTCTGACCGTTATAAAATGCCTAAAATCCCTGAGCTTCTGTGGGCTCCGCCCCCTGGACCCCACGTCAATTAGTGACCTGCCAGTGTCACAAATGAAGTATCAAAATAATGCTCATTTGACCGTAATTTATTGCCCAAAACCCCTGAGCTACCGAGGGCTCCGCCCCCTGGACCCCACGCCAATTCGTGATCTGCCAATGTCACAAATAAGGTATCAAAATATGCTTATCTGACGATAATTTAATGTATAAAACCCCTGAGCTTCTGGGGGCTCCGTCCCCTGGACCCAACACCAATTTGTGTCCTGCCAGTGTCACCAATAAGGTATCAAAATATGCTCATCTGACGATAATTTAATGTATACAACTCCTGAGCTTCTGGGGGCTCCGCCTCCTGGACCCAACACCAATTTGTGTCCTGCCATTGTCACAAATAAGGTATCAAAATATGCTCATCGGACCGTAATGTATTGTCCAAAACCCCTGAGCTTCCGGGGTCTCCGCACCCTGGACCCCACGCCAATTCGTGACCTGCCAGTGTCACAAATAAGGTATCAAAATATGCTCATTTGACGATAACTTAATGTATAAAACTCCTGAGCTTCTGGGGGCTCCGCCCCCTGGACCCAACACCAATTTGTGTCCTGCCATTGTCACAAATAAGGTATCAAAATATGCTCATCTGACCGTAATGTATTGCCCGAAACCCCTGAGCTTCCGGGGGCTCCGCCTCCTGGACCCCACACCAATTCGTGACCTGCCAGTGTCACAAATAAGGTATCAAAATATGCTCATTTGACGATAACTTAATGTATAAAACTCCTGAGCTTCTGGGGGCTCCACCCCCTGGACCCAACACCAATTTGTGTCCTGCCATTGTCACAAATAAGGTATCAAAATATGCTCATCTGACCGTAATGTATTGCCCGAAACCCCTGAGCTTCCCGGGGCTCCGCCTCCTGGACCCCACACCAATTCGTGACCTGCCAGTGTCACAAATAAGGTATAAAAATATGCTCATCTGCCGATAATTTAATATATAAAACCCCTAAGCTTCTGGGGGCTCCGCCCTCTGGACCCAACACCAATTTGTGTCCTGCCAGTGTCACAAATAAGGTATAAAAATATGCTCATCAGACCATAATGTATTGCCCAAAACCCCTTCGCCCCCAGGACCCCACGTCAATTCGTGACCTGCCAATGTCAGAAATAAGGTATAAAAATATGCTCATCTGACAGTAATTAAATGCCTATACCTCCTGAGCCTCTGGGGACTCCACCCCTTAACCCCCTCCGAGAAACGTTCAGCTGTGCCTGCATGTAAGAGTGGGGTGATGGGGAATTTTTTTCTGAATAACAGGTATCAACGAAACCCTAGAAATTTCAGGCAATTCAGTTGTAAATTCAATTTATTTTGACCCCGTTATGCTTTATTAAAATGCGGATCATATCCTTACAATTTCAGTTCAGTTCATTTCGTTTATTAATTTCATTTTCATCAAAAACACAGGAAAAGTAAATAAACATACAAGTATGTATACATACTAAGGCATAGAATGTTCAGTTTATACGATAACTTCAAATGAAATAGGAGAACAAAGGAAAAGCCCATGGTGGCCTTGTTTAAAAAAGTTTCTCTGAATATTATAATTCATATTATTTAAAGATAAAGATATCACAACAGACAGCGATAAACACAATATAAAGACAAACATTTACAAGAACTAATGTGAAATAATGTAAAATTGGAGGGGTAAAGAGGTATGAAAGTTAAATTCAACGGCACTCAGAATACAAGGTCAGTTTCATTTGTTTTTTAAACATTAAACTGCTTTTATGTAAGCGTATGACTTGTGGTAGAGTGTTCCGTATGTTTGGCAAAGTATTTCTTACAGATTTCTTACATAATGAACGTTTCACTTTCCGTAAATGAAACATATTGCAAAGCCGAGTATTAAGATAATGAATTTGGTTCTTGAACTAAAATGTGGATGATATTTTATTGGGAAGTATATTTGGAAAAAAATGAAAACCTATTAGTGCAGTATTTTTTGTATCTTGATAAATTTAGTACAGTATGGTATTTGTGTAGTATATGGTATTTGTGCAGTACGGAATTGTGCAGTATGTTATTTGTGCAGTATATGGTATTTGTGCAGTATGGTTTTTGTGCAGTATGATATTTGTGCAGTATGTTATTTGTGCAGTATATGGTATTTGTGCAGTATGGTGCAGTATGGTATTTTAATAAATCAAAAACATTTAAGATTTTTAAACTAAGAAATAAAGGAACAAAATGGGCATAATAATAATTTGAGCTTAATATAGATGCCTTGTAAATAAACAAATTGACAAGCCGCTGTTCGTATACCAAAGGCTACAATCTAGTGTATTAATCATTAGATACCAGCAAATATAAAATTACAAATTTACAAACAGGTCATGTTTCATCCCCCACGCATTTTTAAAGGGGTGTCTCAAAAACGACATGATCGTGAGGGCAGCCCCTATGATCTGCTAAAGTACACTGTGTGCTGGTGAGTACGGTCCCAATGATACATGCAGGTGATTCATATTGCCGTACGTCGTAATGATGAACCCTGGCTGAAGGAATGTGGGCTCTCATAGATGACAGTAATCTGAAATGACATATCTAACGTATGCGTTAAAAGCACTTGACCTCTACTGGGATGTAGGCCATAGGCATATAGGTTTTACTCTGTGATTGAGGCGGTATAATGTACCTTGGTATCTGGAGGGTGGTTTGAGCCCCATAGCTACACCCATCTCAAAATCAGAAGGAAAACTGTGAACAGTGACGTCATTGTTCGAGCCTAGAATAGAGGTTATTGCGACCGGGGAAAAAAGATCGATAGGGCGTAGTTGAAACTTATATTTTGTCATCATAGCTAGGTTATTCAGTATTCAGTACCAAACTGCGTTGTGGCGATTTTGGGAAGGAGTCAGTAAACGGTCCCATTATACGTTTGAAATGTGTATCTTGAGTGTAAGAGTTATTAGTGCTCTTAATTAAAAAAAATTAAAGTTCATCAAACGATTATTATTACTGAATATGATTATGTCATTACGAAATGTAGCGTAATTACTAAAGAAAAACTTAATTTAAAGTTGCTTCGAAATTATTACAGAGCAAATTTTTACCTCATGTCATTCATTTTGTCTGCACTGGTTCCAAATTTGTCTTACATTTCCATAACATGTATTCATACAGAGTTTAAGTACTACATTTAAGTAGTGTTTGGGGAAGAGCACTTTAATTAATATTGGTGGTGAATACCTACAAAGTTCTTATTTTTCTTTTTTAAATAAAAGAGATTGCATCAAATAATTGCCAGATCAGCAAAGACATGAGTGAGGGGGTGGGGGGTGGGGGGGGGGGGTTGATAAAACAGCTTTTGGAGTTTGAGTGGTGGAGAAACTTTTCGCAA
The DNA here is from genome assembly GCA_035222895.1 of Strongylocentrotus droebachiensis. NCBI lineage: Eukaryota > Metazoa > Echinodermata > Echinoidea > Camarodonta > Strongylocentrotidae > Strongylocentrotus > Strongylocentrotus droebachiensis. The sequence goes on from JAVYIG010003937.1 coordinate 50,226, forward strand.
GATGACAATGAACTTGAGCGTTTTGTTTGTAGTTTAAGAAAGATACTGCCCTGACATCTTCATATTCAGGCAGTGGAATGTCCCAATAGTCTCATATTAGGCAGGAGGTATACATAATTGTAAATTATGTAATTTTCTCCACAAAACGATGTCCAAAATTTTGCGGAAAATTAGAAAAATTGAAACCTTCTTGCAAAAGGCGCTATACCCCTCTCGAGAAAATGTGCCCGTCTTAAAGTCTATACATGTCTATACCCTAAGAAATCGGGTATGCCTATTAAAAGTAAGGACGACGCAGGGTTAATTTTCAGTGTCATTCAGAAGCACATGCGTTTGGAATGATCTACCCCTATATGTACGGGAGAAAGCATCAGTGACTTGCATTCGCAGAACTCTAATACTACAAATGTTGATAGAAAATTGTTTTGAACTTTGAACCGAGGCTTTTGCTTATTTGAAAATATAATTTTATATAATTTTTAATCTTTTTATTCAGTGTAAAATACCAAAGCTTTATATTTAATCACATAATTTTTTTTAGCCTAGATGTAGAATAGCTTGTTGCTTGAGTATGTATTCAATATTTACTCATATCGCATTCTCATTTATTGTTGTGATACTTTTTGTGTAAGTGGTACTAAACACAATTAGCATTGAATGCTTTTTTCTGGTCCCATTTATCCTCACAATGTTAAACATTCATATTGATGTACATTTTGTTTGGATAGTCTTTAGATTAGATGTTGTAAGTTTAAATAGAACCTCCTTGTTTTCGTGTTTCTTCTCCAGTATTATTGACTGTAAATTGCTTACATTTCTCTTTGTAACTGTCATTATTATTTTTGCTTTGTTTTCTTTCTAGCATTTCCGTGAAAATACAGGCCCATAATATAGATAAGAAGTTATCTATTGATTAAATCACTGGTGTTTTCTGGAGCTGAGGGGTCATAATGAAGTTGATTCTGACGCAGGTAATAATACACATGGATAATAAATGGAAGGCTTTAAAGTACATTTCAAATTGTAAAAAGTAACCCCTATTCAGAAACGTAGAGTCCTTATATACTCTCTCCATTTATACGAGAGACGTGTTTGACAAGACAGTTACAGTCCGATATTGTAGACTATCAAGAAAGAGAATAAAATGGGAGCGGCCTGGTCTGATGCGCTCTCGTACCGTACGATGCCTGATGCGGGATGCGCGGGAGTGCAAAATAAAGTAGGCGATATACTTTCACAAGGCAATACATTCATAATTTTATCCAGCGTAAGTTAACCTGAAGATAAGCGCCATATCTCGGAGATACACTTTCCAGTGTTTAAACAGTCATTATTCAGGTAAGTTTTTCTTGTCATTTTCTTCCATATAATCGAATATACCTTATGTCACTTCGGTAGTGAATAGTGTTAGTGAATGTGTGAAATTTTATCGTGCATTGAGACTGTTCCGCTCCATCATATGCGAGATACGATGTTACAGCTAGGTTTGGCTGATACTGATACCCTTGGCGTATATGACATTGTTATGAGGACGTACTGTAGGGCCTATATATTCATTTTTGATTTCTAAATCTCGTTTCACACGAGGCGTTATTTTAATTACGTTATTACCTGCCCTAATAGAGGCACTACATGCAATTTAGTACACGCACCAGTTATTTCAAGCAATGTCTACCAGTTGTTTAGGTTGTAATACAACTTGAAGTTGTATTCACCCTCTTTACGATATCACTCTCACGTACCTGCTGCGTCAAAGACCGCGATAGTCCTTGACGCAGTACTACGGGTCAGACGTATAAACGCCTCGTGTGCAAGTCCCTGTGTGCAACGGGCTTAAGATGCAGATACATATTGTTATAGCCAGTCAAAATAACTGTGCATCTCGTCATATACACTCTGTTTGCTTTGAGCTTACGATTTGATATTTAATTTATTTTTAAGGTCTTCTAGACTATTTATGATGGTTGTTGATTACATGGAGTTATATATATTGGAAAAAAACACAACCTATGAAATGTTATGACGTTTGTTGGACCCGATTGCTGATATTTTGTTGGGGGGGGGGGGGAGGAGGGGAGGGGGCATGACTTCAATCATCATCTTGCACCTTTGATAGAAAGTTGACACATGGTTCATGCTGAGCTAAAGCTTGTAGATTTCTGGCGATATCCATTAAAATATGTAAAATATGGGCGAAATTAAGCACTGTGTTATTCATTAAAACAATTAAAAATACAGTATGGTCGTTCTTCATACTATAGCACTGGTACTAATTAATATTTCCTAACTTTCATTTATTATGCATTGAAGTTTACATTCTCCATTTGAGTTGAGGCATGATGAGAACAAGTTACATCGATGCACATTTTTGCTGGCGAGGGTCTAATGTCTTCTGCCTGAATATCTCTATCCAGATTCTTAATAATTGAAGCAAGCAAAAACTTTTAAAAATACGTCATATAAATATACTTATACAAGATATTAGATATGAAATTACAAATGAACAAACTGGCTGTCCAAATATGAGATTACCGTTGCCCAAATATGATTTGTTTACCCCTGTGGGCAAAATAAATAGTACATTTTGTGTGCGTAGACAGTAATGTGAGAATGTTCTTCTTCGTGAAACCAGATCAGTGTGTCTCTGGTACTTGATCCTTGGTTGGTTGGTCCTCCAAAATACTCGTCTGAGTTTTAACTGGAAGTGTGGATAGGGTGTATCAATTTGTAGATGAGATTTTATTGACGACATTGAGGGTTGAAAGTCCTGTTGTTTACCATCCCGTCTGTAAAATAACAGATGTGATAACCATTATCATCTGTGTTCTGCATCGTTACGATTATCAACAGTGGGCCGATACACGAGGGTTTGTATAATGATGATAGTAATTTCATGCATGCAGTACTCTGCAGAATGTCCCATTACCCTCAACACAAGAAGAGTCACAGCTCTAGCGTGTATATACTAGCCACACCTAAAAGTAATCTGAATACCCGACTGTTCATAATCCCCGGCCCCTATAGATATGTGCCATTTCTTGGCTGGACACATCAACCCAGCTTTCAATTTATGTCTGCGAATTCATCTCAATTTCACGTTGCCATGGAAAAGGCAAATTCCTCCCAAAGTCACGATCAGTGCTGTGAGAGTGTAGTTACTAACCTGGATGACCCCTGCGCTGCCCTCGGAGTGTCAATGCACAATTATTATGTGTAGAGGCTCCTCAGTTCTGACTGACACGAAGTATTCGTGCTTTGCTAGTCTCTCTATTCAGCATCTTACTTTCCATTCTCGTTAATCATCTTTCCTTACGTACCTGTTCTCTTCTCTGAATTGTTTTCCTTGTAATTATCCTTTTTCTCCACACAACACAAGTAGTGCTAAAAATAATAAGCACTGATCCTTTTCTTTAATGTATATATATTTGTTTATGCTGAAGAAAGCACAGAACTCTTCCCTTTTTTCTCAATATTGTTTACGATATGTTTAGTAAAATGTGTTACTTAAAGATAACCCTCGTGTAATCATATGCTTTAATTGTAAATTTGTTAATTCAGATACCCTAATTTATATATACCTATTAACTGGGACCTACACAATACAAGCTTTGCTTTTTAGTAGATCCCCCACTTTATTGATTGATTTATATGATTGTATCCTCTGTTATAACTTTTACTATGTAAATTATGTTTTCTATAGTGTATGTTTAGTTATACTAATTACCATGTTCAATTATGTTATCTTTGATAAAGTGAAATAAATAAACTTGAAACTTGAAAAATGTCATCATAACATCATCATATTTTTTCTTAGTCTCCGGCTTCATACAGGATGGTAACTCTTCCTGATTTACTAATTTCTCTGACATAGTAATGAAAGCAGGAGGACATGCTGAAATTGTAGAAGAGACTCCAATACTCAGTCACCATCGTTATTAAAGCTATTAAGATTTTATTATCCTATGTATCTGTCATAATTGTGTCCGTATTTCATTTCAAAAGAAGTTTTATTTGTCAGATTTCAGATTTATTCCATTAAAAATAAACGTCACGTGTGTATGAATTTTTGTTTGATGAGTCATTTTCGCCGCTTTTTTTAATAAATTTAATTTATCTTTCACCAACACAATTGGACGGGGGGGGGGGTAACATCATGTATCGAATCCCTAATATTCGCGTGTTGTTTCTTTTCTGGTAGGTAAAGGATGTTGTCTCATCTCTTTCCTGCTTCCCTCCCTTTTCCTTATCCTCTTGTTATTTCTTCTTCTTCCTCCATTTAAAGGGACTGGTAAAATTGTTCTAGATGTACAAATAAAGATAACCTGAATCTTTGAGTGAAACAGACTATTATTAATCATACAAATGGGGAAAAACTGATCTGATCGGTTCCTAAATTCTCCCAACTATATAAGTATAATTAAATACAATTTTAGGTGAATGTAAATCTTCACAAAGCAATGAATTGGCTCTAACAATTCCAAACATTTAACTGTTGAAACATTATTTTGAAGCCTGTTTATGTCTTATTTTCATGGAAAAACGGTTGGGATAATTCAAAAATTGATTGAGAGAATTTATGTTAGAAGGAGTTACACAGTGACGCATTCAAAGAAAACTAGAAAATATCTTTGTGGTTAGTAAAGTAGAAGGAATATGATAAATAAAATGTCATACATTATTAGGCAGTTTTTGTCATCAACCTTCAACAATGGTACCAGTTCACTCTAAGGCTTGTTGATTTATTCCTCATTCATTCGTCTTTTCGGTTCTTTCTCTCTCCCAAAGATTTGTTTGTAAACGTTATTAACCTGTTCCTTATCAATGCTCCTCTCTTTCTTTCCTCATTCTACTATACGACTCCAAGGAATGGTAGAAGTGGTATTTATCAATACAGTTTTTTGAGGGGTTACAGCCAAGTCCCCTTCCTCAAGAAATGTCTTGTGCCAAGAAAAAACAAAGTGCTATCAGCTTTTATACAAATATTTCACGTCATCAATTACCCAATATTTTATTATTTAGAGCCTGGAGGTGGTTTTTCATGTCATGGCCTACTTTTTTTTGCAGTAGAACATATTCAGAGAACACCTTTTTTCGAATCATAAATCTTTTAGAGTCTTAGAGATTTAGATTATAAATATTTCTCATGCTTTTGGTTTAATTCTGCAGTAGGTCGCAGTTATTTATAAGTACTATTACGTCATTTATTTTAAGCATTCCATGTACCTCATATACCTATTTTGTATTGCATGAGTTATAACTTATTTAGAAAAGTGCTGTATTATGTTTTATATATCTAAATCTTCGGATGTATTATGGTACATTATATTACTATATGCATTATGTCATGTTATTACTTTAACAAAAAAAGAGTGTTTCTGCTGGATATAATTTTCCTTCTGTTTTGCTATAAACACTGCATTGTAAATTGATTTATACGGTATATATGTTTACAGAATATTGATATGTTACATTACATTGTAAAGTGATTATATGTTTATTAACAGAATATTGATGTACATCAATGAAGTTTAATAAATACAATACATGTATCAGATCATTTTATCGCTAGTCGGTTTCGACACATTCCTTTTCTGCATACGTTCAAGAAAGTAAGTCTCCATCTCGTATCTCATCAAGCCCATGTTGGTATTTGTACTTGTATAGTTTATTTTTCATTTGTGGGAAGAGATGCGCCATAATTATGTTACGGTCATTGCAAAATAATTTATTCTTACTTTCAAGATTCTCATTCCGTAAGATGCCTGCTCTACCCATATGCTATGTCCTGCGGTTGCATCTGCCCTGCATACGCTCTTATATCTGCAGTAAACAAATTGTCCGAGTATACCCATGACTCAACAGTCATGACTCAACCTACCATCACCAAATAGCGGCGACCGATGGATATATAATTTGCGTTAACATCTGAACATCTTCGTGTGGTGTATTAGATGCAGGGACGGATTCAAAAAGAGATCCCTAATAAGAAAAACAAGTCATCACATTTTAGGTATAAATTTATTGTAAAATCTTTATCAAGAACAAATGGCTTGCACATTTAAAGGTGGATTTGGACTCTAACATGTAAAAAGGGCTCAAGACATAATGAGGGGCCTAGGGGATACTTTTTGGGGCTGTGTTTACAGTATGCACTGTTGGATTTGGAATGGATGACACAGTCCGGTTGGTATAATGGTATAATTAACATGATAAATCAAATCAGTAAGCTGATGTCTTATTGCCAAATGCGCCTCATCTATTCCTCATCTCCGTTCGACCCCTCCACTTTCTTAATATGCTTTCCCTCAGTGAGTTTTCATGAATAATTTACCTCTGCATGTTTTCTTGATTGGTTTTCCTCGTTTGAGGTCAGGCTTCTATCAAGACATACACTCAAACCAATTTTAGGGATGCACAAGGCTTCTCGTTATTATCAGTGGCGGATCGAGAGGGTAGGCATGGGCATTTTTCCACGGGGCAAATCCAACCAGGCAATCTGCAGCTGGTATATCTCAAGTACTCATGGATTTTAAACAGAACCCTCCCCCTCCCTTTATCTGTGCCCTACCGACGGGTGATAAAGACCTTTTACTTTAATCCTCAAATATGCCAACCATTCTTATTTTATGTTTTTGTTTAATTTGCTTTTCAAACATACATGTACGTATTCATGTGCATTAATATGACGTCGATATTTTTTTCCCAATACAGCCCATGAGTAGAAAGGGGTAATTAAATTACATGCTTTGTTAAATTCATAATCAATATGAATTAGATAAACATGACGTAGAAGAGCTACATCGTAAGCATAAAGTTTGTTGTGCTATATACGCCCCATATTTTAACTGAAATATGTCTATAATAGATAAGAAGGTGACTTGCTTAAACTAAGGGGTCAAACGGTGGGTTTTCTAGCTGCACTGTATACAATAGTAACTTCTGTTGATATAAAGAACACTAGATAAAAAGTTAATGATGCCATGTCATGGCTGATGGTAGTTAATGGACAGAAAGAATCGAAAGTCAAACGCGAGCCAATGTTCCTTATACAAAAAGGATAGATTTAGCATCATTGATAAAAGAGTATAATTTTTTTTTTTTTTACCTCGATTTCGATTTCGAACTATAATACATAGTCATGATAGTGTGGAGAAGGATGCCTTATTTTATGGATCTGCCCCCCCCCCCACTGCCTGAGAAACCTTGATCCCCCACCATGCTGCACAGTGCCCACTGACTATAGATGTAAACGTCACGTTGTGTGATGTATGAGTGGTATCATTCCCCAAGGACAATGTACAGCCATGGCAAATGTTGCCCGGCACCCTGATATCTTAAGATGAAAGATATATTTCGTCAATTATTTGACAGTAGTCAAATAACCTAATGTCAATGCAATTAAGAAAACAAACAGATCCTGCTCATATTTCTTGCCGCTTAAAATGTTAATTAAACCCTGATATCATAAGAAAAACATACATTTCGTCAATTATTTGACAGTAGTCAAATAACCCAATGTCAATGCAATTTAGAAATCAACAGATCCTGCTTATATTTCCTGCCGCCTAAAATATTAATTACAAATTTGAAATCTACAGCTATCGTTTAACATTATCTATGGCAGCACAATATGGTCGAACGAGAATTTTGATTGATCGTAAATGGTGCCTGTTTACAGTCAGTGTACTTGTAGCTACGGGAAGCATGCATGGGGTACATGTACGTGCCTCTAATCGAATGGCAAAAACGTGAAGAAAAAAAATACGGGGGAGGTTGAGAAATGGAAGGAAGAAGGAGACGGTACCGCATAAAGTAAGTCCCATCTAATAAAATATTGGTGGCCTTGTTACTAACAATTCGCATTGATTCCACCTAGTAATACTAGCGTCTGGCGGCCCCCTCCACCCCATCCCACCCCCCCCCCTTCGGCGATGCGAGTGCCCCATTAAGTGAATCCACGCCACGCATCAGCCTAGCCGTATGGTATTTAATCAATTTCTATCTATCTCTTTCTTTTCTCTCTCTTTTACAGTTGGAGTATACTTGATCATCAGCTAAAATGGATCCTAGTCAACAGCAAGCCATCATACAGCAGCCCGTAACTACAATACAGGTATGATTGATTAAATGGGTTACCACAGCACACCCAATCTGTCAACGAATGAATTTGAAATTTGAATACGCTTTAAAATGTAATTTTAAAAATGTATACCTTTTCCATGATTTTGGCCCCGAATTTTCATTTGTATAAAGCATTAATGAATTTGCATAGTGCTGTTGGCCTTGCATGCGAAGAAAATGGCCGATGGGTTGCAAAATCCTTTCGACATTGTACATTTTATAAGTCGACGAAGTAAGCAGCGACTTCTAGCCGATTTAGCCCTTTTTCCTTCCAGAGGAATTAAAAAATACGATGAAATTGGGATTTTAATACCCGTTAGAAACTTTCAAGATCTAAGACGGATACAATATAATCCATTTATTTAATTTCCATTGCAATTTCTTTCGAAATTCAACCGTAGTCGAATCGTTGGGTGTTGTGTAGTGTACAGCACTTCTAAGTATCGCGCACATAATAGATGCATGCCCATTCGCCTCTCAGGATATATTATGTACATGCTCTGTTCCACTATTCCCGCAGGAGTAAAGTCATCATCAGAATACACATTTAAGATTCAGAGTGTATTTATAATTGACCTGCAAACCATGTTTGAGCATTAAAGATTTAAGTTTAGCTTCCTTTTTCCCCTCCAATATTGGCTTTCTGTTCATTATTGCGATTTACTCTCATGAGTGCAAGACGAAATTTGCTATTCTTCGCTTTTGTAGTACCAATAAGCTCTGGAAGATTTAATTTGGAAATATTACAGATTTATGTTTATTTAATGTCGTTTATATTATATTTTTGGTATGATCAGATGACGACTATAAGCAATCCGTTGATGCCACGTGGTGGACCCCGTGAATGGAACTCAGGAATGTTCGAATGCTTCAATGATATTCCTATCTGTAAGTTTGCAAATATTGAAGAAGAAACAAATTGATGTTATTTGGTTCATTTCGTTCTTGGTTGGTTATCTTCGATCACTTTTTATCTCTTGCAGTATTCATAAATTGATAAAGAGATCATTACATAATAAATCCTGGCTACAATCTCCCATCCCCCCCCCAATTTAATGCAATTATTTCAGCTTGGTGTATTTAATTATTTTTTTTGGTCCCAGGTTGGTCTCGCAGTTGCTGCGGTATATCAAAAATGTGGCCGATATTTATATTTGCAATAGTTTGAGAACTTTCCTTATGATTATCATGATTGTGCTACGTAGCATTGTATAAGAAATGTTGTTATAATCAGTTTCCTCCTAGCGGATTATTTAGCCATTTTAGTGTTAATCGTTTAAGAATGTTAACCTCAGATCAAAGCGTTATTATCCTTTCATGACGAAAGGGAGAGCTTGGAATTATTGAACAAACAGCTGGAAATCGGTCTTTAATCCAAATAAATCCGGAATGATATTTCGGATGTCCTGAAGCACGCCCCCATGTCCGACAACATTGTTGTTCTTGATAGATTTTAGACACGTGAGATTTTTGGGTGTTGAATTATAAGATGTGTAAATTGGCTGCAAAGCGCAAAGATTTTATATTATTCAGATATAATGAGGAAATCGATTCTTATGTTTTCTCAAACTCATTCCCTCTCCCTTGTCTTTGCCCGCATCCACGCCCCCCCCCCCCTCTAACCAGCCCCTCCCCCTTTTTAGCACGCTTTCTCTCACTCTCTCTCTCTCTCTCTTTATCTCTCTCTCCTACCCTCTACCCCTCCCGCGGTCTCCCCCTCTCTTTCTCTCTCTCCTCTTTCTCTCTCTCTCTCTCTTTCACTTTCTCTCTCCCTCCCTCTGTCTCTATGTCTCTCTCCCTGTATGTCTGTCTCTGTCTCTCTCCCTCTCTCTTTCTCTATACCTCTGTCTCCCCTATCTCTGTCTCTCTGTCTCTCACTCACTATCTCTGTCTCTGTCTCTCTCTATCTCTTTTTCTCTCCCTCAGTCATTCTCTCATCAATCCATCTATTATATTATCCGTTACTAATGACTAACATGATTGTGTTTGTCTGCCCACGCAGGTCTGTGTGGTTTGTTCCTTGGAACCTGCTACCAATGCTGTGTGTCTACGGAGATGGGTGAACATTGCTGCGTACCCATTTGCACACCTGGAGCTCTTGGAGTGATGAGGGCGCAAATCAGAGGACGTCACAACATTCGGGTAACTTCCTCTTCCTGACATAGCACCAATCTCTTGTGTGCATTGCCTACTTGACATACAGCAAGCATTGAAGGCCTTTCCCCCCTCTTGTAACATTTGAAGGTCGCTCGAGAAATGTTAGGAATTCAACCAGCGCTATGCATTTTTTTACATAGCTAGTCATCTACCGATATGGGACTACATCAGCCACTGTGATAATTTTCTTTCTTCCTAAAAATGATTTTCAAAATGAATATTGCAAATATCATGAACATCGCCTTGAGGGCTGATTTCTTCCACACGCTATATAAATTATGCGCAAACAAAATGACGCCTTGTGCTTTCGAAATTTACATGTTCTGCACCGCTGCTTTGTCACTATTTCTCGTCTTCCTCCGATTCGTTGTACACGTATCAGGACAATTTCCCCCGGAAATGTAATCCCATGGACAAAAACCCCCGGAATATTACCCCCCAAGGACAATTGCCCCGAGGACAATTTGCCCCCCCCCCCGCAGAAAATTATCCCCCCCCCCAGAGGACAATACCCTCCGGACAATTGCCCCTGGAAAATTACCCTCTAGGACAATCACCCCCTACCCATGCTAATGACAACATCACCTGTTCATTAAAGGGGAAATATACCCTGATAATAAGTTGGTGTTAATAAAAGCATATTTTTTTCGGGGGTAATCATATTCGCGGGGGGGGGGGGGGGGTGATTATCAAAGGGGGTAATTGTCAAAGGGGTGGTTGTCCTCGGGGGGGGGGGGGTAATCTTGCGGGGGAGGGGGTCATTGTCTTTGGGGGGTCAATGTCCCGATGGTAATTGGCCGTGGGCGATTACCCAGGTGGTAATTGTCCTAGAACCGTAAAACCCTTAGTGACCTTACTCTGATTCACCATCTACATGTACACTGACTACATACGACAACGCTAAGTTTGATCCGCTAATATTGACCGTCTCGTAGACTACTCAATCATCTGCTTACGAGAATGGGAATCGCGACCTCTACGTCTTACTTCATTAAGATTATTAACTCGCACTTCACGACTGTAGCTAGACTACCTAAAGCCGTTACACATTTCTTTTTTTACAAGAGATATCAGAAAATGCTACATCGTCATCTTTTAATAATCTGTTAAATCCTTTTCTCACGTCGAATTAAACAAAATGCAAATGATCAATCATACAAAAACGTTAATTGTTTTCAGATAGCCAAGAGTACTGAAGTAATCAATGATCAGTATAAAAAATATAATCCAAGAAATATTTTTACAAAATTAAACAATGTAAATAACAGCGGTAAGGTTTACTCCGCGTTTAAGTACGTTTGCCTAATTTTAATTTTTCGCGTATGTTTTCCCCAAATCAAAATAGATTTCAGCGGTATCACAAGATTTGATGTTCATAACTTTGTAATAGATCTCTTCTGTGACCTGTCTATACCATAAAGAACGTGTCTGAACATCGATGAATATAACACTCCAATTGTTTGCCATTCATTCTTGATTGTGATGTATGAAAGGGGGTATTTTTAAAAAATCCATGCTTTTCTATAATGAAAAAAGTTGGTTTTGTTGTTATCGATGTTATTTTTGTGTAATAATAGGGAAGGACAAAAACCTTCAGTTTAACATGTGTACATAATCCCCTGTTTTTGCCATTTAAAATGAAAATGATATTTCGCATAAACTTAGACCAACGTTCATCTCTCTCTCTCTCTCTATCTGTGTCTCTCTTTGTCTCTCTGTGTCTCTCTGTCTCTCTCTCTCTCTCTCTCTTTCTCTCATCCATACAGGGCACACTGATGGACGACTGTTGCATGACCACCTTCTGTGGCCCGTGCACATTGTGTCAGCTGAGTCGTGAGGTGCAGGATATCAAATCAGGCAAGGCTCAGGTGTGAAACCAGGGCCAATCAACTTACCAGCATTTCACAGGCGGTGCTATGAGCCATCTTTCACAAGAATCTTCACAACTTATACATTGATATATTAACAAAAGAAACGATGATTTTGTATTCAAGTCAATCCTTTCTTTTACTGTACAAAGTTCTTTATCATTCAATGAAATCGTCATTATTAATTGTCTGAAGAACAATTTGAACAAGCCATTTATGCCTCGTATTAAAAAGTTAAAACTCTGAAAAACAATTACAGCAATGAAGTAGCACTTTTTTAAATCGATTTGATTGCCTTTTAACAACAACTACAAAACCTCAGGCATTTTAATTCAGGGCAGGAGAGAGTAAAATCAGAGAGCCCACCTCGAAAACCTTTATTGTTTGATCTTTTGGAGCTTCGAAAATAGTTGAAAGTAATTTCCTTAGTAAAGTGCATGGAAAGAAAATAACCACAGAAATTGTTAAGTAGTATATCTATACTTATATTCATATACAATGTATTTAATAGTTAAGTGTACTTTGTTTCGTTCGTATTCGTCGTTGTGACCGCTGTTGTAGTATCTGTAAAATATAAAATACATTCGTTGTGTAATCATATAGTAGCAAGAACGAGTAAAGGTCATTTTACGAGTAATTCATTCAGTTTTTTGTCTGATAAATATAGATATTTTATACTTCATGAGACATTTGGAACGATATAGGAACACAATTCGCCTAAATAACCTTATTATATTATCATATTCATATGATATATTTCGCAGCCCATCGGTTGTCAAGCGCTGTGGCAGATCGATTTGTGTCTAAATTTGAGAACATCGTGATTTAATCTACCTTCAGATTTAATAGAATTCCATCAAGTATTTAGCCAATCCATATAAGTATGTTATCAGTATACACATATGTAATAAGTTGGGCTAGGAAACTGTACATCTTAATGGTAGACTGAAATATGGACACGAATGAAACAATCAATTTAATCTGTATCATACTCTGTCTTAAAATATTCCTTGAATTTATTGCCTTATCTTGCTCGAAGCTCTATTTATACAGTTTCATGAAGTTTTATATTTTCAACGTTGATTTTGTATATTTGTTTATGACGTAGGAGTGTGGGGAATTGGGAAAAAAATCTCCTGGCTGAATTTTATCTCCTGGCTGAATTTTAAACTTTTTCAACATAAATCGAACACAGAGATCAATTGATCTTCAATCTTACATGTATTTGTTGATGCTTTACTGGTGATGATGTTGACCAGACATAAACAAGGCGACTGATGCGATGAAAAGTGTGCGGTCTCCACAGGGCGTTCGTTTTCCCCGCCGCTTCACTTCTCTCTTCCTTTAATTCTAGGGCCTTCATAGCAAGAACATTTACCTTACTAGCATGTATTATTATTTGTGCATTTAATGCATTTATTCATCGTCTTGCCACTGTTAACAATGTGAGAATTTGTACCGAATGGGATTATTGTAATCACAATTTTTTTAAATCACTTTGTTTGATGGTAGTTGATAACTGTAACATGGGAAATCATTGATCATGTTGATGTTGAATTACGAGAACATGAAAGATAAGAGAGTAAAGTTAGGAATAAAATGGAGAGTACAGGTCTGCATTAACTTGAAACACTATTCGAATGTTACATGACGGTTTTAGCTTCATAATGTTCATCATTAGGATAATCCTGTTCGAGTAATAGGGCTCATCTACCCGCGAGTCCTAATTCACGATTCTTTCAAATAAATATTTTATCCAATAATCACCGATGTACTTCTTGAGTTATAAATAGTACTAGTATATGCGAAAAGCATGCTCGTTTTTATTTGACATAATTACTGATAACATCATTTGACGGTAGGTGTGACTAGGTGTGTGCATACTCGCTTCTACCATAGATTGATTACATTACAAGTACTATATTGTAAACACAAATACTCGAGCAGACTAATTTATACACATTCATGATTTATTCTTTTGAGTGAATTTTTTTTTTACATTTCAAATAAACAATTAGATATTACAATTAAATGTGCTGTTTTGTTGTTTCTTATATCTGTTTATGAGTTATATATTTGTTTAATTGCAATGACGAACCTTCGTCATTGCCTTGTTTTCGTTCACATTCTGCCCCATTAATATTTTCCTTTTCCTTTTCGTCCAAAAATCACATTCGTTTTGCACGTAGTGCTTGTCCTTCCTAGTTAGGTACTTTGCTCAAGTTCTTTTCCTTTCAAATTTCTTAGGCATCATCTCTAGCATCTCATCCAGGTCACTACATTCTTCGATTTTCGAAATCACTCATGCATAACCGTCCAGGCGCCATTTTGTCCGTTTCTGGTCCATTTTAAGGCCTTTCTTTCTTCCTTCCCATCTCCACTATCCTAGATCCTACAAACTTCTAACAAATTCCTCTAGATAGTCTAAGAGATGTTCTTTCATCTGCGACATATGACTTGACCTTCAAAATGCCATCTTCGTACTCAAAATTCAAATCTGAAACCGACTTCGTCAAAAATCTCTCAAGTTCTTGAAAAATTGACCCCTAAATAATCTAAAACTGCCATAACTTTCTCATATGAATTCCGTTTTGTATTTAAATCTTACAGTATCTTTATCTCATAATTGCACATAGCCATGCCAAATTTCACGCTCCAATGGCTTTGCAAAACATAAATAGCGCCCTCTAAAGTTCTGGGATTGGCTGTCTTTCTGTGGTCGTATCTCCATTATGGCTTGGCAAATCCGTACCCTTTTTTGGATTTAGATACTTGAAGATATGCCCTTTCAAGCCATATACAAAATTATATACCCTTACACTGACCGACTTTGAGAAAAATGCCCTCCAAATTCGCCATTTTCAAGAAAATTCCAAAATAACTTCAACTTGCTCTAAAATGGCGATCTTTATATATAAATCAATGAAACTTGGCACACATATGTATCCATATACGTGACAACTGTCTGCCAAGTTAAATAAATTGCAATGCCCTCGTCGCAAAGTTATCGCCAAAAATGATGAATTTACTATGCATTACGTAATAGCGCGTTTAATGCGTGCATTACATTGCGCGGAGATAACAATGGTGTCAAACTGACCGCAATGAAGTGCCCTTTTGCATGATACCAAGTATAGTATATGTTCACACAGAAAATTGTGAGTAAATCGCATTTGAACAAAGGTCACTATACGAATTCCGCCGAGTTTCCGCCCGAATCTGACACGGATCGGCTATGACGTCATTTTTTCAGACTGCTTTTCGCCCCTTAAACGTCCTTTTTTTTCCTTGAAAATTTGCAGTGACATGCCGAGTTCCAATACGCAGGGCACCTCTTGGCCGGATTTTTGAAATTGGTCAAGGGGGCCATTTAAGACGCCATTTTGTCCTATAAATCTATTTTACATCACGTGTTTCGATAGGATTATCATAGAAAAAAAGAGAGTGGTTTGCAATAACAACCATGAAATTCTCTTTCTAATGATACCAAATACGGCCCATAAAGAGACATAAAGAGAGAGAGAAAAAACAATTTAACTCCGGTCATAATACAGATCCTGTACGTTTTCCGCTCATGCATTACACGCATTGTCTATGGGGCATATTGGGTTCACGCTTTTGACCCCCAGAACGATCTTTATTGCAATGACGAACATGCACCAAATCCCCTTGGTTTTTGCACGCAGTGCTTGCGAGCCCTTTCCACGTCCTTTCCCATATCCCAATTTCTTTCAAACTTCGTAGGCATAGTCACTACCATCCCATCAAGGTCACTGTTGAGGTCTTTCTTTCGCCCTACCTATCTCAAATATCACAGAAGCTACAGACTTCGTACAAATTGCTCTGGATAGGGCGAGAGAAGCTCTTTCGTTTGACACGTAGAAAAATGGCGTCATTGCACGCACATCGTTGTGACACGATTGCATTTCTAGTTGTCATTGAAGCTGTATTCGGAAACGATGTATATTAAAGCATTTCTAGAAGAAGTTAGTCTTTAGAACGGGTTCGGAGGAAGTATTGTAAGCCGGTTAGCTCAGTCGGTAGAGCATCTGACTTTTAATCAGAGGGTCGCGGGTTCAAGTCCCTCATCGGGCGAGATTATACTTTTAGCGCTTGGAGACTTTAGTGGTAAGCGCTTTATAAGCAAAGTTTTATTATTTATTATTATTATTATTATAATTTGAGGGCTATGTAAAGAGTAAATGAGATGATGCTGAAGGAATTGTGAAAGTGTTAAGAATATTCTCCTTTTTCTTTTTATTGAAGTCACTGTTGAGTGCAGAACAATAATACAGGAATAAATTAGAGACATCCTGGAGACATTTTTGTATTCATTCAATATTTTTCTCTTTTGTTCAGCTCCTTTCTTCTGTCAGCGGGATTTTTTTTTTAATCTCCCTCTCTTCGTCTTTTCTCACCCCTCTCTCACCAAATCACTCAGTCAAACTCTTTCTCTCTCTCCTCCTCTCTCTCTCTCTCTCTCTCTCTCCCACACACAATACTTTCTCTCTCATCCTCTCTGTTTATCTTTGCTTTTCTTTCTCTATCTCTTTTTCTCGCGTTATCCGTCTCTCTTCATCTTCACCTCTTTTTCAAAAAATAATTTGCTATTTGTTTAAAGATGATCTTGGGATTCATTTTTTTCTACTTCAAAATCACTTAGAAAACACTGACGCTGCATTTTAGCTATCAATTGATAAATAATGATTATGTAGAAAGAAATGAAATTTTAAGCATTCATATCGCGCTACTTCATTTTCAAACTCAGTAGTGACACTAAAACGATTGTTCCTATTGGCTACGTTTATCATGAACTGACTTATTGAATATTTGTATATTTATATTTCTCAGCCGACAGTATGGTTTAAATTTTGATATATAGTAATTTGTAGTGTAGAAAAGGAAGATGTGAGTGTGGTCACCCCCCCCCCCCCCCCCTCATTCATCATTCTGGTTGCGAGGGCGGGGCGGTGAGGGGAGTGGCTATGTTGATGTGTATCTCCCTCCCTAGTAAGGACAACCAACTGTGCACGTGTGAAGCCCCGAAGCGCTGACGGATGTAGTAGTCGTTAAGATAAACCCTAATCATTTTCTTCCACTCATCCAATGTATAACTATATAAGTTTACTGTGGGTGAATGATAAGTGGACTCTAAATCTGTACTACCACCCTTCAATACGTAATGCTAGATAGTGGCGCAATCCAGCTTAAGGTGGGGCCGACGTAAGCTCTCATGGACCGCACCCATTTAAAAAACACAAAATACTGAAGACAACTTGCACACGAGGATGCCTATGGACTTAACTCCCCTTAATGTTCGGATATACTACCTAGGCCTACAAAACGAATTTGTGGATGCTTATTCTATCTCGCATTTCGCCTTGTAGAACGAGCAAAGTTATGTCATGAAATAATGAATTACCATAATTGTTTAAGAATGTGCATTCTCATTTCTTAGTATTATCTTGGCAGTTCCCAAACGTTAAAGCTATTCACAACAGATGCAATATATAGAGAGAGAAAGGGAGAGAGAGAGAGAGAGAGAGAGAGAGACGGAGAGAGAGAGAGAGGGGAGGAGGGGACTAGTATTTCTTGAAAATTATCTCTATTTACTACAACTCGATCCTTTGGTATGTCATGATATAAATCGATGACAACTATAATCTTGAGTTAATTGTGTTTCGAGAGAAAGGGTATGTAAGCTGACCTTACAACTTTTAAACAGAGAAAAAGAGTATGGTGGTCATAAATACCGACATTGATACCCCACACACCCACATCCACACGTACGCCACACGCACCCTCATCCACAAACAAACTCGCCCATACAGACACACCTCAACGACGCCCCTGCACACGGATACGACTGATCAGCCCAGCAATAAAAACGCTCCGTGTTCAACACGGACGTGGTTCACCATCACTAGCTCGTGTGTGAGGAGTTTCGAGGATGTATAATTTTACTCAGTGAGACTTCTTCATTCTATATGACGAAACTGACTGCACAAACTTAACTTCCGTCATTTCCCTTTCTCCTTTTCATCAAATAATAGTTTCTCTTTTGTGTGTGTCAAATAGTCGTCTTCATAATAGAAAGCATATTGTGACATACCAGTTTCATTTAAATGAATCGGCCTAATTCTAATCACTGCCTAATTTTTGATGTATTTCTTTAATTGGATTTTCATCAAATATGTTTATCATGTTATCAAACTACATGTACATCCTACATCTATTTTATTTAGGAGAACTCAAAAGAATTAATTTGAGGGTGATATTGTGAATTTGGGTATTTGGAGTAAACAAGATTTAATTTATGTTTCTGTTGTCTCCGCTATTTCTGAGACTCATATAGAGAAACTATTGAGCTTATCATGAACTTTACATTTGGAATTTGATTGGAATCGTTTTTCAATCAATTATTATTAACAGGACATAAACAAGAAACTCTATAATTTAGCTTAAAGAAGAATTACAAAATAGTATTTTGTATGTGTTTGGTTTAAAAAAAATACGAAACGATTTGAGAACCGGTTAGCTATCAGGTCGAAAAGCAAACACTTTCATATTGATACAAATTTTAGCTTATGGAAAATGCGCTTTTTACATATATTTGCATGATTTTAGATAAAGTAAAATACGTTGTTCATAAACAGAGTAAAGCGTTTGAAGTATAAGCATTGCTGACACTGGATGAAAGTAAAATTTAGATATTCAACTCCCTGGCACATTTCTTATATGCAAAAAAAAAGGTTAAAATGCCAATACCCGTAGATTTCGTTCTTGAAAGCTGTAGAACCTAGTAAAACCTTGATAGCAAGATTTTCAACATTTATATTTACATTGAAAAAAAAAGAAAAAAAAAGCAGTTTTATACACAAGATAATATTTTAATATAGTTATTGCTGGATTGTAACTGAGAGATATTGATAATTGTTTCATGAACAATAGACCTTAATAAATCACGAATTGATTCATAAACACGCGGGTGACTCTTTTTAAAAAGAAAAAGTATTTAAGCATTCAAACTATTATTAACGAGGTCAAATAATTTCATCAATATAATCACAATGTGTGACAACCATCAATATTTATACTGTAATCTTCGTTATCGTCGTTATCATCATTAATACCATCGTCATCATCATCTTCCTCTTCGAAATTTGTATCCGTTATGATCAACGTCCACACAAAATCAGATAGGCCTAGCTGTCTTTCTTTTTTTTTTTTTATCAACGATTTTTTTTTTTTCAATAATCAAATTACCATTACAGTTTTAATTCATTTTAGATGCTTATATTATAATATTATTACATTAAAACTGTAATTGATGGCTTTAAAATATGCAGCTTGTTGTATGAGAGTAGATCTATGACCTAGTCAATGCAATGGAAGATTATCGAATGGGTAAACAGAGGTATGGGTCGGAGAGGAATTTTTATCCAAACATGATATTGATAGTTGAGTGTCATCGTTCCTCTAACCTATGACCTATGTAATATGGGCTATAGATGAAGTAGACCACCATGTTGAAACCAGATAGACCTGTATAATGTATTCCATTCTCTAGTAGCAGCACCCTTCTCATACCAGTCATTCTATCTCCTGCTCAAACCTCTATTGCAATCTATCTTTCTCCCATCTACTGGTAGCCATCAAGGAAATATTACATCAGTTTAATGGGACTCGTCCTAGGAATTGATTTATAATGTCCTGTAAAGGTAAGCCTCATGACGTCATCATATCGCTTTACTCCACCTTAATGTTTACATTATGAGGGCGCATTATTGAGTGGAGCTATATATCCTGATCCAGAATGTTAATGCTCGTTGGATATTTCTGCTTAGAGTCTTAACGAATAACTTAAATTGATTTTAAATTTCGAGTGTTGAATGTCCGTGACCCGTTTTGACAGATTGAAGCAATTACTTTATTATAATGCGCTGTTATACACATAAAACAGGATCGAAATCATGCCTTTATTTAATAACAAAACTTGCTTTAAAAAAGTGTTTGAAACTAAGCATGTATGATAATTTACGATTATTTTTAATTTGTTTTTGCATGCTTGTATTGTTGTTTGTTAGGCTGTATCCATTGGGAGTATTGAATGCCCTTTACGTAACCATCACGTGATCAAAACTTTTACTATTATAAATCAATGTTATCACCTATCACTGCGAAGACGCGTATCCAGAGCTGTCGGAACTAGGGTTGGGTATTGGTATAGCAGAGAAGTAGATTGGTAGACTGATAAGAAGATATGTGTTCAAGTTTCCTACGAAGTGCTTTGAGTATACCGCATTAGTTTGCATCTTGGTTGCAGGACAGGTTGTTGCTCAATTATGGCACAGTAATTCTGATTTGTGTGGGCATTTAAGTGGCTATGAAATTTCATGAGATGGATTATTTGGCCAAAAGTGAAGACAGTTGAATTGCATTAGTGAGGGTCCATCCTGATATTGATAGAAAGTTTAAAAATAATATATCTATTGGGAAATGTGTTTAATATAGGCCTATGCCAATGAGAAATCCCCTTTCTTTGGTGGTCATAGGAGCTGTTTTTTTATTTTTATTTTTTATTTTTTTAAGAAGAGCAGAGATATGTGTTAAATGCCAATGTATGCTGTGAATGAGCACTTCACATTAGTCGTGCACAGTTGTAGATATAAGTAGGGACTTGGTACTAGACGAGGGATGAGTGGTATGTTTGTACAAGGGCTTGTGGCCGATTCCACTTGAGTTTGTCAGCTATCTTTGAAGAATGTTGTAGTGGACTTTGAGGTAGAGTGAAACTTGCTATGATGTAGTTAAAAAGTACCCAGAATGAGGGAATGTTCCTTTTGGACAATATGAAAATTGGAAGGATAGGGATGACCATGTTCCTGGTTGTTTGGAGGTGAGAGGACGCATATATTGGATATTTGGAAATGTGTACATGAGCATTGTAAGTACTTACACGAGGTAAACGTAGCTACGCGTCACCTAGGTTTTCCCATACAAGGCTTGGGTATCTCGTACGCATCCGGTTGAAGACAATTTTTCCATTGGTGTAGATTTTTTGAGTATCTGGTAGGTGGTCGTCTGCATTCAGGGCATGCCAGAGGTGTTCAAAATGTTTCCTGGCATCTATGTTGGCCTCGTCATGACCACTGCCAGGGAATCGGTATACTAGCACCAAGCACATCCAGGGTCGCAGTTGGGGGTTATTTGTAAAGTTAGAACCATGGTCACTGTTGTCAGTGGCGTAATGAGCAAAAACGTTTGGGGGTGCTGACAAAAAAAATCCGCAGCACCCTACTCTAACCAGGGGCGGATCTAGCTTTTTGCTAAGGGGGGGGGGGGTTTGACCAAAATAATGACGATGCGGAGCATCGTCAACGAGCCGCGAAGCGGCGAGCCGATTTTTTTTGGGGTGTTTATTTGAACCCCGTAAATGATGTTTTCCTGGCATCTATTAACACAATGGAGACCATAAAAAGCAGTGCATGATAACGTCTTTTTAAATCAAGTAACAGTTTAATACACAGTTATATCCAGAGTTATCATGTTTTTGGTTAAGTTACCAGATGAGTTGAACATCTTCTCTCAATATTTGCACTTGAAAGGGTTTCTCTCTACAGCGTGCGTTCTTTTTTCTTTCTTTTTTTCTTTCTTTTTTCCTTTTTTTTTTGGGGGGGGGGGGCCGCCCAAGGGGGGGGGGGTTTAAACCCCCTAACCCCCCCCCCCCGTAGATCCGCGCCTGCTAACATGCAGGCCCCGCTGAACGTTTCGCAAAGTGGGGTCTAGGGGCATAGCCCCGGCGGGGGTCAAGGAGTGGAGCCCCCAAAGCTCAAGGGGTATGGGCATCAGTGGCGGATCCAGGAATTTCTTACCGGGGGGGGCGGCACAAAATGGCATGGCGTTAAATATTATGTAAAACGATGAAGCGACAGAACGGGGCTTTAGCGGCGAGGGAGCGGAGCGACCAAGCGGGGGTGGGTCTGGGAGGGGGTTCTGGCCCCCTCCCAGAGTAAGAAGCATTTGCAATTTCAGAACCAAATTAGACGCATTTTCAGTCACTTCCTGGAGTAATATGACGTAAAATTGCTTTCTCCTACCCCTTCCAAGAGTAGGGATCTTTTGCAATATGAGAACCACATTTGGCGCATTAATGTCCACCTGCACTTCCTGGAAAAAAACGAGGCCTTTTGATTGGTTACAAGTTAGAGAAAAGTGATCTGTCACGTCTTGAGACGTTGTATATGCTTTGATGCCGCACAATGCACAAAGTCGGTGGTCCGGTACTTCATTAGTATAGTACTTGCAAAAATGTTCTCGAGTGTATAAACTGTGTCGTTATCAGGGGCGTCGCTAGATCTTTGTCAGCGGGGGAGTGGGGAGGGTGTATAGAGGCCACCGATAACCGACAAAACGAGCACCCAATTACCGACAAATATATTAATGCTAATGTCCAAATGTCTACAAATTTAACCCTATACACCCGGGGCCAGGAACTAAGTTAATTTTCGGTCTCCATCCTCCCGCGCGAAGCGCGGAAACTTTGACACTTCATTAAATTATTAGAGGAAGAAGACGACCTGTTGTACCGTTCTCGACTCTGAATTCTTGTTTGGATCCAGTTCCCCCACCCCCTCCCACCCGAAGCGCGGCAGTTTTGACGTTTCAATAAATTATTACTCTTAATCCTTGTCTGAAATCATTTTCGCCCATCCCACGCAAAGCGCGGAAGCTTTGACGTTTCAATAAATCACTACTATCAATCCTTGTCTGAATTCGTTTTCGCCCATCCCGCGCGAAGCGCGGAAGCTTTCACGTTTCATTAAATTGTTAGAGAAAGAAGACGATTCGTTGTATCGTGTTCTTGTCTGAATTCATTCCCCCCCCTCCCGCGCGCAGCGCGGAAGCTTTGACACTTCATTAAATTATTAGAGAAAGAAGACGATTCATTCTACCGGTTTCCACTATTAATCCTTGTCTGAATTCATTTTCGCCCATCTCGCGTAAAGCGCGAAAACTCTGACGTTTCATTAAACTATTACTCTTAATCCTTGTCTGCATTCATATTCTCCCATTCCGCGCAAAGCGCTGTAGCTTTCGCGTTGCATTAAATTATCAGAGAAAGAAGACAATTCGTTGTATCGTGTTCTTGTCTGAATTCAGTTTCCCACCCCCCTCACGCGCAAAGTGCAGAAGCTTTGACACTTCATTAAATTATTAAAGAAGGAAGACGATTCGTTGTACCGTTCTCGACTCTTAATCCTAGTCTGAATTCAGGTGCTCCCTCCCCTCCCCCCCCCCCCCGAAGCACGGAAGCTTTGCCGTTTCATTATATTATTAGCGAAAGAAGACGATTTTTTGTACCGTTCACTACTCATAATCTTGTCTGAATTCAATTTCCCCACTGGGCCCTATTAACGGTACATAATGCAGTGTTATATGATGTCAGTATGGAACGCCCGGCAGTGCTTGTCACAGTTGCTTCTGTAAAGGATTTTTTTTTTTTACTAGTGTTACTGTTAGTGGCCACGGCCCCTTAGTGACTATAAAAAAACATATGCTTTTCCTGGCCATTTGGGAATGTGTCAGTTTGCAACAGAAATGGAGAAACGCGCATTTTGTTGAAAATCATGTGATATCACCAACATTTATACATGACTTGTAGATCTATATGGAATTGAAAATAAGTCATGGTTCAATTTTATTGCTCCCCTACCAGTACGCCAGTGACTGTTGTGTTGTTGGAGTCTGCGCTTTTTAGAAGCTGTTTCGCCAACATATGCGAAATTGCGATGGGATTGGCTGACCAACATGTACACCCATATTAAACAAAATCTTAAAAATATAATTATTGTAACAAAAAAAAATCATGAATGAATGACAATGGAATGATCTGTCTTTCATTATAATCTTGGCTGTTATGTTGTTTTTTGTTCACCAGAGCACTCAAATCTTTAATTTTGAGCATATTTTTGTGAGGCCCTCTAGGTTATTGGCATGGTTTTTACAATTCCATATTTAGAGGCACTCTAGGGGGAATTAGGACCTCAATAACGTGGAGAAAAACCGCCAGACTTTCAAGCATCATTGTACAAAATTGACAAGAATTTAATCAAAATTTATACCTCAGAGATATAAATTTGTGATATATAAACTGCAATAATCAATAACTAATTTTACTCAAAAAAAATTTTAATTAAAAGAAGACAAAAAAAATCATAAAATCACAAGACAACTCACACCGCCGGCAAGCCTTGTCGTTATCATTGTGTGCATTTGTGTGTTACCGTGGGTGCCGACTTTCCTCAAATGCACCACCCCGTATATGCGCTATTGTCACCTATGAGTATGAGGTCAAAGACTGTCGTGTTTCACCTCATTGGCACTAGGTCTAGGAGTAGGAGTGTTTAACTTGTTACTAGAATGTGCTCAGGATTGAAGATTTGAGCGCTCTTGTGAATAAAAAATAACCAAACAGCCAAGATAATAATGAAAGACACATAATTCATGAATGAGATTTTTACAATACAATATTGTTACAATAATCATATTTTTAAGACATTTTTTTTTAGTATGGGTTGTGTGCTGCTAAGTTTCACTTGATCTACACACAGGGTGGTTCAGCAGTGCGAGTGGTGCAGTGTCACAAACAAATTTTTATTTCATCATTAGTTTTAATTCATACCGGTATATAATGAACATGTTGCATGTTGTACTGTATGTGCGTGAGATTAAAAATAATAAAATAAAATAACTTCAGTTTACTTACAAACACACCAGGTTACTTTGCAGACATGTTTCACAAATGTTGGTGCCCGGCGGGTAAACATGCGATGGCGTTCTGTGGTTTCCTACAGTGAAAATCGCTATTGAATAATGCGTGAGAGAAGTATTATTTGGGTTATACATCGCCAAAAAATCGCACGAGGGATACTGGCTTATAAATAGCCAATGGCTTATAAATCGTTGTATTTACACCGTAAGGGTAAACGCGATCATAGAAAACTGGAGCTCGAATTATAAATCGCCAACAAATCGCAGAAGGGATAATGGCATATAAAAAGCCAATGGCTTATAAATCGCTTATAAATCGCTAATGGCTTTTCTAGCCAATGGCTTATAAATGGCTTAGAAATCGCCAATGACGTCATCAAATCAACACGCGTCATTATATGGGATTAAAAAAAACCCAGTTCTACAGCATTAAAAAAAATATATATACAGTGTGTCCCGAAAAAAACTATACACTTTTGAAATGGCTGCCGAATAACAAATATATGATTCTAGGGGAAAAGTTATATATGTATGGAAAGCTCATATACTCTACTTTCATATGACACCAAAAGTTGCGAAAATAATTCATGCTCGGGTGAGCACTGCTCACTTTTGTAAAGGGTATGAAAATTAGGTTGCGCAGGAATTAGCCTTCCAATTTGTGAGAGGTAAATCCTTTGGAGCTTACGGAATTGAGGATGATATGACCAATTTATGATCAGTTGTGATGAGTTTGGGTTTGCTGAGTGAAATGTTTGGTTTATGGGATTAACATTTTATGCATGAGTGAACAGGAATTGCATTTTTTATTGTAGCACTGTAACTTCCCTGGTAGACTCAGTGGTGTGTTCATGGGAGTCAGGATGGGGTGATGGTACATGTTGTAATTTCCATGTTACAAACTGTTATTCTTACATCTGTGACTTTGAATAAAAACCTTCACCCCACATTTCAATTATTGTAAGATTAGTTGAACATCTCATTGATTTACTCAATACCCAGATAGGGATAATGTAAATTGAATATTCAAATACGGTTTGTTGGAAAAAGGAATGTCCAAGATGTCGGCTACTTATTCTTCAGATAAATGGTAACTGAAATGTGGGGTGAAGGTTTTTATTCAAAGTCACAAATGTAAAAAATAACAGTTTGTAAAATGGAAATTCCAACATGTACCATCACCCCATCGTGACTCTCATGAACACACCACTGAGTCTACCAGGGAAAGTTACAATGCTACAATAAAAAATGAAATTCCTGTTCCGTGCATAAAAGTTTGGTTTAATAAACCATGACATTCACTCAGCAAATCATGAGTGTATCATATCACCCTCAATGTTGTAAGCTCCAAAGGATTTACCTCTCACAAATTGGAAGGCTAATTCCTGCGCAACCTAATTTTCAGACCCTTTACAAAAGTAAGCAGTGCTCACCCAAGCATGAATTATGTTCAAACTTTTTGGTGTCATATGAAAGTTGAGTTTATGAGCTTTCCATTCATATAAAACTTTTCCCACTAGAATCATATATTTGTTATTCGGCAGCCATTTCAAAAGTGTATAGTTTTTTTCGGGACACACTGTATTAGGCTTCAAAGCTCTTGCATTTCTTTAGACGGAATTGTATTCTATGAAATAACAAATATGCTTATAAGGATAAACGTTTATATGCGGTGACTATATAAACATCAGGGCACCTTCTTGCAATTTATCCACATCAATCACAAGTCCTCCAATCAATCGCAAGTTGCAGTTTCCTCCTATATACATAGTTGCGATTGATATCAATCCCAAATATGTTGCGATTATTATCAACTCTTTATAAGACAGGGCCCCTGGTGTAAAGAATAATGTCAGGTAGTGTTCGCGATTGCGCAATTCCACATCAGCAGGCACGTAGCCAGAGTTTGATGTTTGGGGGGCACATACATGTAATCGATCGAGGTAAAAAAAAAAGGGGTCTAAAAAAGTTCAACCGATCTTGGAAATTTTGGGGGGCACGTGCCCCCCCCCCCCCCCCCCCGTGGCTACGAGCCTGCACATCATCTTTTGCTAACATGTCCTGATACCATAACATCCATAGCTTTGATTTGTCAAAACTGTTAAACTATAGGTTCCTGCACATTTCCCGGTTTGTACTTTTGTCTGGGTATCCTTTAAATGATATTAGTTGTCAAACAAATGTGATGATTACCTTGTCAATTAATATAATCAATTTCTTTTTAAATTTTGAAACAATATGTCTTTTAGGTATATTTTGTTATCTGTATTATTTCTGCATGTGAAATGTGAAATCAATAAACTCAAACTCAAACTCAAATACTGATGGTATTTAAAGAAAATTATACGTCATGAAAGCTTTAGCCAAGTGGAGTTGACAACGTCATCTGTCAGCTTCGCTTTCTGCAAATTTAAGCGTCGTACTTGATTCAGCTTTTGATTTGAGACGATTAAATTGTTTAAAACACTGGCTCCTTTTACTTCGCATTTTATTACATACAGGATGTATGGGATGTATACATCCGAATGTTGTGTATACCTATTATAGATATATGATTTACAATTAGACATGAAAAGCAAGTTGTAATGTCAGCCGTCAAATGCAATTGATGATGACAGCACCTTCATATCCGCTCTTGAAATGAAGCCAATAATTGTTTCTTTATTATATGAACGTCAGACTGGAGACTAAAATAGAGAGACGTTATGAGAGGGAAAGGGGGGGGGGGTAGAGGTGAAAGAGGATATGGTAGAGAAAGGGGGAACGGGGGGGGGGGAGAAGAATGGGAGACGAAGCGAGAGAGAGAGAGAGAGAGAGAGAGCAAGAGAGGGTGGAGAGGGGAGATGGGATAGAGAGAGAGGGGGGAATGGGGTTAGGGAGAGGGTGCGACGGAAGTATCAGTGGTAGTAGCAGCAGCAGCAGTAGTAGCAGTAGAACCTGATGGTGGTGGAAGTAGTGGTGATAGTAGTAGTAGTAGTAGTAGTAGTAGTAGTAGTAGTAGTAGTAGTTGTAGTATAGTAGTAGTAGTAGTAGTAGTAGTAGTAGTAGTAGTATAGTAGTAGTAGTAGTAGTAGTAGTAGTATTAGAAGTAGTAGTAGTAGTAGTAGTAGTATAGTAGTAGTAGTAGTAGTAGTAGTAGTAGTAGTAGTAGTAGTAGTAGTAGAAGTAGAAGTAGTAGTAGTAGTAATAGTAGTAGTAGTTGTAGTATAGTAGTAGTAGTAGTAGTAGTAGTAGTAGTAGAAGTAGTACACTCTAAGAAAAAAGGGTGCAAAAAAGGGTGCAAAAGTTTGCACCCTTTACATAAAAATGAACCCTATTGAAGGAAAAGGGGTTCAAAAAAGGGTGCAATATAAGATTTTGCACCCTTCCCACAAAAATGAACCCTAACAACCCAAAAAGGTGCAAAATAAAAGTTTGCATATTGCATGCATATTCATGATTACTTTCCACGTGTTCACATAAAAATACATTTATCATATGATTTGTTAGGCAAATTATGACAATGCACATCAATTTTGTGTTTTGTATTTTCCTTCGGCAATCATTAACCAATAGATTATTTTGTCTGATCATGTTACAGTTACATTCACGTTTTAGCAATATATATATTGTTTATATGATTACTAACCAAGAAACATCATGCATGTTTAATATGTAAATGTGTACGAGCAAATGTCACGAGTATTCCTCGATGATAGGTGCAGGATTGCACCTTTTAAAGGGTGCAGGATTGAACCCCTTAAGGTGCTGCTATTGCATCGGTTTGCACCCCTAAAGGAGCAGGATTGAACCATTAAGGGTACTAACATGTCTCCTAAAAGGTGCATTCTGGCACCCTCCTAAAGGGTGCAGGATTTAACCCCTTAGGTTGCTGCTATTGTTGCATCGGTTTGCACCCCTTAAGGTGCAGGATTGAACCATAAAGGGTACTAACATTTCCCCCAAAAGGTTCAATCTGGCACCCTTTTGAAGGGTGCAGGATTGCACCTTTAAAAAGGGTGCAGGATTTAACCCCTAAAGGTGCTGCTATTGTTGCATCGGTTTGAACCCCTAAAGGTGCATAGTTGCACCATTTTTTCTTAGTGTGTAGTAGTAGTAGTAGTAGTTGAGTAGTAGTTGTAGTAGAAGTAGTAGTAATAGTAGTAGTAGAAGTAGTAGTAATAGTAGTAGTAGAAATAGTAGCAGTAGTAGCAGTAGTAGTAGTAGTAGTAGTAGTAGTAGAAGTAGTAGTAGTAGTAGTAGTAGAAGTAGTAGAAGTAGTAGTAGTAGTAGTAGTAGTAGTAGTAGTAGTAGTAGTAGTAGGTGGTAGTATTATTAACGAATTTACATCTAACTTTGTAAGATATTCTTTAGGAATAAAGAAGCTCACCCTCCCCACCCCCCACCTCCAATTTATCTCTCTTTTTAAAGCAGTTATGGAGTAACAATATTTAAATATCCGTCATTATTAATCAAAACAACAATTGTTTATAAAATGCATTAGAGGTCTTAATTAGTAGACAATCTTGAACTAGTTTATAATAAGACGTCACGCTCGTCACGTACCCCTGGTCTGTATCCTTTCAGAACTATGACTCGACATATCATATACATCTACTGGCGTACCTACGGCATGGATGAGGGGCAGCTCCCCCCCCCCCCCCCCCCCATGGAAAAACGACAAAATAAGAATTTTTAAAAAGAGAGAAGAGAGAAAAGGGAAAAGACAGATGGGAAGGGCGATAAAAGGAGGTGATGTGATCTCTCCCGTACCCTCCCTCTAACTGGTAGACTATAGCAAGACCGCCACCTCTTTGATGATTGCCATTGCTCCCCTCAACGGTTTGACCTACGCCACTGTACATCATTGACTTTGAATTCGGGTGAGAACAAAGGTCTGTACCGCCTTGTTTAATTAATGATGTGGGGGCTTGCTAATTCCGAACATCGTATATAGTTGGAAACATTTCGGACAAGGTTGACTCGACCGTTTTACGATCGAGTGTGCATGTGGACGCTATGCTGTCTGATAATCTGGTTCAAGAAAACGGTAAAGTTTACATAACAATTTTTGTCGTATTAAGTTGCCAATTTGACGAAGCCAATAATACAACGAATTATAATTGTGCTCTTCATCATAGTCATAGTTGTCAAGTTGTATAGGCTTATTCCATTCTCTTTGTTTTGTTAACGTTTTCAACCAATCAAGCCTCATTGGAGGGTCCCTGTTTGTGTATGTGTATGTAGTATATATATGCTAGAATGACAATTTGTAGAGTTATGGATGACCTTGTTATAGTTCTTGTCGTATCAGTTCATGTCGACCATGTCATCATGTCATCCTTTCTTTTGTTAAATCCATATTTCCCTCATTTTCGTATTACATGGAATACGGAATTAAATTCGAATAAAATGACGAATCAAACATTTTTTTTTAAATTACGAACCCTAAAGAGTGCTACCACTAATATTGAACTTGATATTCCTGGCACTTGATTGCACCTTCCCTATAGCTGAAGGGTAAAGGCCATACTATTTAACTTTTTAAAGTGTTGATTTAAGATGTTGTATACATTGTCTACAACTGCTTGAAAATGCAAATCAGAGATTTTACGAAAAATACATCACCATTCAGTTGCAATTTTTCCGTATAGTTTTTTTTTTCCTTTTCGCTGCTGTTCCTTTCCCTTGCACATTGGGGGAAATTTCTGGAAATAAAACTTCATTCAGTGTTTTTGTGGGATTTCTTGTCTTCTTTTTTTAATTGTTTTTTCCTGAAGTGTCCAAAAATAATGCATGTACCCTAGAAGATGCACCATGGGTACAAGAGCAGACACTGACTGCAGAAACATAACTTTCATCCTTTCCCGCTCTTCTTTTTCATTACTAAATAGTTTTCTCATTATGTTTCAGTTTTAACCCATTTATCCCTGTAATTTTTTTGTATACTTTGCTTTGCATTTTAATATTTTTCTTTCTATCCTTCACATCTTAAACTTGTTTATTGCATCATAATTTTGTGCGATTTTTGGGATGCAGCCTAGAGGCACAAGCCGATATTTTAGTCTGCCCATTCTGTACTTTTCTCTTCATTTATTTAGTCATTGATTTGATCAGAATGCCAGTTTCAAAAGGTGACGTGCTAATTCCAGAAAGTTATCCTAATTCCATTTTGTTCGAAACACTGGAGAGTAAGATAAATATCCGTTGAAATTGGCTGTTAAAAAGATGAAATAGATTGTTCCAATTCTCATTCTGTTCATCGATCAGAGGCGTCACCATGTGCCATTCAGGGGGCCCCTGTCACTGGTTGTTTGGTTTTCTTCAAGTCAGTATCTCCACCTTTAATGCGAAGAGATGCGACTGTTGTAGGTCAGTAACGAATTTGTAAACACATAAAATGATAACGTCAAACTTAGCTCATCTTATCTTCATGTACTTAAAATATAGCTGTCAGCAAGCGTTCATGAACCGTCATTGTTCAGAAGACTTCTTGTTTAGAAGAAGATGTCAAGCATTTGAAACTTCAAATTGATTGGTCCCATGACGGATATGATGGCTTAGTAATCTTAATTTTGGAACGGTCGTTATCTGTAATTTTGATAAATACTTTATAAAGAATTTCAAGTAATTTTCAGTCAGTAATTCTGGTAACCTGGTTATTCTGCATGAACAATGTAAACATTGTCGTGCTTCTTATAACACCCTGCAGTTCTTACATATTTGATTTCAAGTGTCTTCGGAAAGAAATGACAGGTTTTATCTGACAGAGGGATACTTGAACGCATAATTTGATTAAGAGTACGCTGCACGGTTAAGAAAAAGACGGTTAGGAAAAAGTTTTATAAAAAATATGAGGTGATACGAACCACATCAGCAGCATTAGAAAAGACAGAAGGCAAAAGTCACTCTAACTGCCTAAAATGCAATAAAGATAAACTCGATACTAACTGTCATTAAAGTTGGTTGAAGTTTGATGAATGTAACCAAGATAGAAATGCTTTCACGTGATATTATGAAGGGAAAATCTCCCTTATATCTGATTTTACCAAGACAGAATTCTTATACATGACTAAAACGTTTTATATCAGAAAGTCTATTGCATTCATACAAAATTAGTCATCTATTCTTTAGACAAACGATTTGTTAGGCGTTCCATTTGTCCTGCTTTTCGTTGGGTTCACTCTGTATTTAGCCCTAGGTTTGACTCTTGAAATCCATGAAAATGTCATTTTTGCAATCGAGTTAAACACATTGCATCATCCGTATATTCTACAAACTACTATTAGGAATGTTCTATAACTTGATTCGCAATATACTGTATGTCCAAGTGCATGTATATCCATCGGGAGTTTGTAATGCTCATGTTTAATGCAAGTGTTTTGATTTTGTTTTGTTTGTTTCTGTTTGCTGGTGGATGGTCTGTGAATTCTTGAACCTTTGTTCTATGACGTGTAGGCCTAAACATAGACCGTATGTTGGAGAGTCCTTCCTTGGCATAGGTATATATACCCCTCCTAACGTTACCCCTAAAAGATGCTGCCATCATTCAACATGGCGGCTGTGTTAAGGATCGAGGAGGAGGGCCAACCTGCGTCAGTGTAACCAACACTCCCTAATGACATCACAACATGTTTAAATATAAACTACTAAGGGCCAGAAGATATAGGTCGTCAGACCTATCAACTACATACATATTGCTTGAGAACATATATATTGTTCTTTACGATTAGGTCTCTGTTTGAAGTAGGACAGAGAGTGATGAGGCGTGTAAAGGCAAGCACCTAGCTGGGCCCGTCGAACGGCGGGGCTTGGGGGGCTCTAGCACCCCCTCCTTTTTTGGGAAAAGTCAATGCTAAAGAGAAATATAGAAAGAACAGCAGGAAGCTAAGTTATGTTTGATTGTGTTTGAATGTTTCATTGATCTTTACCATGTTGTATGTTCTAAAAAATCAGCTTCGAAACTGTCGTTATATCTTTATAGATTAGTTGTTTCAATGTCTTCCATCACAGTGTTAAACTTTTATATACAATTATATAGGGCCTATATAATTATCAAGGGTCACGCTGACCCCTGAGCTGGCAGAAGAACAAAAAAATTTTTTTTTTTTTTTTTTTTGGGGGGGGGGGGGGGGGGGGTCCCAAGCAAATAATGAGGGTGCCAAGCAAGGCTCCGAGAAAAAAATCCTGCTAAATATACAACACCACATTATCCTAAAAGCGCAAATTAGCTAACCTAATTCAGCTGGGGAGAAGAAGAAAAACGGAGGCATTGTAAAGCATGTCGGCAAAGCCTCTGAATTCGGCAGTTTGTGGATTCATGAAATCAGTTCCGTAAAAGCGATCGTAAAAGCCTATTTTTTTTTCTCAGAAAATTACACACTTTATCGCCAGAATCTGGCTTTAAAACTCCATTCAGTTATACAGGTGCGGAGGTCGAAAACAACTGTCAGTCATTTTTTTTTTCTTCAATCTATAAATAAGTATCAAAATATGCTTATCTGACCGTTATTGGATGTCTACACCTACTGATTCAGGGGGCTATGCATGCACCCAGGAACCCATGCCTTACGCTCCGCTCGCAATTGACGCTCTACCTGATCGTAATTTTACCCCCTCCCCCCCCCCCCCCCATTTGAAAAAAAAGGTTCCGCGGGGCCTGCCTAGAGCAACAAACGTGACTAGCTGCTTTATTCAACAGCGAAATATTCAACAAATAATTGTTCGATTGCTTTCATCGGTAGGAGTATAGAATGAGCGCCCCCAACAGCTTAGTGTTGGTAATGTTACGTATGTACGTAGATTTGCTTGATGATGCAAGGAAACCCGATTACTTGCTAGACTTCACTGTCAGACACTTTTGAGTGACTGAATGGCTTTTTTCTTCTTTGTTAATAACAAACATAAAATAAGCTGTAAAGGGTACATGAATATTTTGTCTACATCAATAACCCATTTCTTGTAATGGCCAAACTGATTGAATCTTTGCGCAGCATAAAACATACGGTCATTCGGTACAATGGTCTGAAAATCAGACTATTACTTACTGGCTCTATAGCTCTTAAGTCGATTCGACAACTAACTCTCTTTATCCGATATAAACAACTTTATTGCAAACGAGAATAAACTAACGACACAAACGCATGACCACGATGGCGACAGCAATTTAATTAAGATGGTGTCGCGACACGTACGCCTCGATCTTTCTTCGCCAGTACTGGGGCCTACACTTTTTGATATAAATTTGCAGAGTTTGGCATTCACGAGCTGCTCCCCTCTCTTATTTTCAAGTCCATAATCCACCACTTTTAATAATAACGCTTGTTGTATAGCTACAGGAGGGCGCAGGAAAACCTGTTTCCCCACCAAACTAAGAAATGACGAAATGGAGGGAATGAGGGGCGGATTAATGGAGGGAGGGAGGGGGAGACAGAATAGTGAAATTAAGAAGCTATTACCCCTCCCTATTTAATGACCTTGATTATTTCCTATAATTCCACAATTAAGACAGCTGCCCCCATATAACCTATAATGCCGGTGCCCTCTCAATGTCTGAACCCACTCTATACCTGTCAAGAACACATCTCGCCTACTAGATCGTTAATTATTTAAGGTGAAATTCTTGTCTACGTCATATCGGAAGCGAACGTCAACCACATTACTCCATCATGATTACAATCCAATCAAATGGACGGTCAACTGGCTTCTTGAATTCTCAGAAATATATATATATATATTATAGTTCCTATATATATATATATATATATATATATACTGACCTCTAAAAATAGAAGTAGGCCTATACGGACTCGTTGAGACTTCAATAGCATAGCCAGAGAGGACAGGGGCAGCAATATCCCCACCCCTTTGTTTTTATTTGCTTCCGATAAACAATTTACATATAATTCAGTGTCTGCATGTATTTTGGAGCATTGGAGCAAAAACAAGAAAAACAACTGAACTTTTGTTTTAGGTAAAAGGGGTTGGTGTGCAAAATATCCATTCAATATATTGTTTAGATATTGCCTTCAGAGGTTTAGATGGCAATACTTCAACCTAAATTCGCAAAAAAAGCAGAAATATATGCCCAAATGTTCAACTTCTTGAAGTGCAAAATGTGTATCATCCCGTATTAGTCAAAACATGTTTTCACATGATTGGTAATAAGAGCTTCCATTCCATTTTTTGAGAGGGGGGGGGGGGGGGGCGTTTCCAAAACTGGTCTATACACATCAAGAAGGTCAATGGCCGTACAAACCACAAATCTAAATTGAGCCTAGTATTGGACATCCTAGCACATCCCCTCTACATGAGACGATTACCATTTTTTTTCTTCAGGAAATTTATTACAACCACTGCCGCATCTTCAACAACAAAATCTGGTTGAATGATTAGGCATGCATTAAAAAAAACATAATTTAGGAGGGAAATGGTTTGTTTACAAAGACTATCAAATATTTCGGGCATTCCCCAATTTGGGATGTTTTCCATTTTCGTCATCAACCGACGAGAGTTATGAGGACAAGTACCACGCGTGCCGAAATTTTGCGGTTTGTTGTCCAGAATTTAATCGATGTCGAGGTGAAGTTTTCAACAGCCGTAGTGGACAGATTCCAAGGGTAGAAATGAATGCATCTGCAAGTCATTAAAACCTCTAACCGCATGAGGATGGTAGCAAGGTGATGAACCGGTAGAAGAAAGACAACGTGTTCTCGCTTTGCGTCCTTATTACTTGCTTTGTTTTATATCTTGGTAGGAGCAGCCCCCGAAAAGAGCGGCCTACAGAAGGCCCGAGCCAAGCCGACCCGCCAGCTGTCGCTCAAGTCACCCGAGGAGACTTGTCTCACCGATCTTCCAGAGGCATATCGGAGACAAGCGGGTCAAAGAGAAGGAGAGTGTTTTAGCCTGGAATGTGCAGTACTGGGACACCCGAAACCCACCGTTAAATGGTTCCATAATGGGCTCAGGATAACAGAGAGCATTGGAGAACGAGATATCCAAACCAGAGGCAAAAAGTAAGTTATCTGTCATGACATATGATGTGTTGTTTCATATTGACTGAAGCGAGGTCATCACACAGAAATGCAATACCAGATGAGAGGGGTTGTGATGCATGTGTTGCATATCTATTACAAATACATTGATAGCGGAGACGATGGAGCTTCATAATTTTTTCTTTTTACCCTTATCACTTATTCCGAGGAAGCATGTTTTCAAGAGATATGACCTTTCAGTCAGTATTAAGTATCCTGTTGGTAGGCCTAATGATTATCATCCTTTTTT
This sequence comes from Strongylocentrotus droebachiensis, assembly GCA_035222895.1. Classification (NCBI taxonomy): domain Eukaryota; kingdom Metazoa; phylum Echinodermata; class Echinoidea; order Camarodonta; family Strongylocentrotidae; genus Strongylocentrotus; species Strongylocentrotus droebachiensis. The sequence goes on from JAVYIG010003937.1 coordinate 86,408, forward strand.
TGTGCAGATTTCAACAGTAATTCCTGTCATATCAAATACTGTTTTCACACTGGCAATATTTTGCTTAACCCCGTACTATAGGTGGGGTCTTAGCCCCACCTATAGTACGGGGTTAAGCCTATTCCACTTTCTGTTCAGACTGGTTTTTACCAAAGTGGGCTAAAGTTGGCTAACCCCACCTATAGTACGGGGTTAACTAACCCTGCAAAATAGCAGGGCTAACTCCGCAATTGTGGTGCTAACTCCTGCTAACCCCGCAATTGCGGTGCTAAGCAAATGAATGAGAACAGAAACGAAAAATAGTCCGGTACTACGCAATGGAGCGTATCGCAGCTGGCCAGATGCGAAGTATGTCCAATAATAACATTAACGATATCCGGGTTAACGAAATGCAGTGAGAACAGCGGGAATTTTCTTATTCCGGAATAGGCGCTAGTACGGGACTAAAAACAGCGTGTGTGAAAAGCCAAACAAAATAGTCCGGGGTTAAGGATAGTACGGGGCTAAGCAAAGTACGGGGTTAAGCAAAACCAGTGTGAAAAGAGTAAGAGAGTCTGTCATATTTTTTCCTCATTTGATTTTTTAAATGCTTAATGCTAAACATTAAATGATTTATATCACTGGGAAGTGTATGTTTATTAATGTTTTATGATATCATTTTACATGATGAGTTGATTAGAATGATAATTATTGCCAAAGATGGTATGATGACACAGTATCCTTTGACTATAGGTCATGCTCTAGGCTTACTCTAAAACTTTTACAAATTCCATGGCAACAGGATAATTAAACATTAATTATGGTAGATGAGTCATGACAGGACCAGTTAGTTTTATATCAATTTATCCATTACCTGTAGTTTTACCTGGATATACTCATACAGTGGTATAATGGGGACAGTAAATTTATATGTTTTGGATGTAGATAGACAAGTCTTGATAACAGACTATTCCTGAGTGACATGAGCAATTGCTGAGTTAAACATGACCTTGTATGTTAGACTCAATAAAAGATGTGTAGGGTCCTATGTAGGGTTAACACAAACAATAAGCATAACCATGTTAGAACAACCATGTCATTGGAACAATCCATGTAGGAGTGAAATAATTTGACTTAGTAATTAGAAATAGGGCAGTGAGGGGGTTCTCCTTACCCCTCACTATTGAAAGGTGACGTGACCTCTTGTTCTACAGATTTAAACCATTCTTCATGAAAACACACGAGTGGGAATAGTATCATTGTCTGGTCCTTTTCTGCTGGCAAATGATAATATTCCTAGTACTTGTTGTTGTATGTGTTATTTTTATTTGACAACAAATCATAAGAACATAGTTAAGATTGGCTTTTGTTATCAACATGAATAAAATATCTTTAGCATTTACCAGGAGGATATAGATTCCTATTAAGATTATGCTTTCTTTTTCTAGCACAGAATCAGTCAAAGGAGTTTAAACTGTCTCTCATCATCTCCAGTTTGGTTGTACACTTCAAATTTGCATATTTTGAAATTGGCCCTTATCTTTTCATGTGAAAAACTCTTCTGTTTATAAACTTCATCTGTTACAAAAGTACTGGAATATTTGTAGGCTTTACTGTTGAATGAATTTACTTTATCTTTGATATGTATCCGATCCTTTAATACACAATGCGCTAAAAGGAATGTTAATTTGTTCAGTGTCAGAGCCATAACCTATAGTATAGATAAGGGCAACAATTAGGACCTTTTCCTTGACAACTTCAGAACGAGGTGTTGTTGTTTTTGTTGTTTTCGGGGGGGGGGGGGCAGCCCAGGTGAATGTGGGAACAAATTCCTCCAAAATACATGCAGACACTGAATTATCCAGAGAGTAAATGTAAATTGTTTATGCGAAGCAAAAAAACAAAGAAGGGGGGGGGGGGGTATTGCTGCTGCTATCCTCTCTGGCTTTGCTATTGAATGTGTTAGTTCTACGTTTCAGACATTGATCAGGTATCATTATTATCTTTGGACTTGGGGGTTGGGGGTGGGGAGAGGGGGGGGGGGGGGGGCTAACATAATGCATGGAATTGGAGAAAGCCAGGTGGAGGAAGGGAGGAAGCAGAATGGAGGGTTATTATGTGATTTCCCCCTTTTGCTTGGGCACATGCCCCTAGGCCCCTCAATCTTCAATCATTAAATCAATAAGTTTGCTTGCACGTTTCTTTGCATAGATTCTAAATTGTATTCACCCTTAGACTACTGAATTGTCGCATTTGCACAGGTTAAAACCAGGAAGCGCCAGGGGCCCGTTTCATAAAACTTGTTATCTATAACAACTGCTAAATTTCTATGACAAATTTGCTCTCAGCCAATCAGATGCCTTGATTTCAGTAGCTTATAACAGTAGCTTGTAACTTGTTACTGATAACAAGTTTTATGAAACAGGGCCCAGGTCCCAGTAGGCAATGGGTTAAGCCTTCAAAAGATCCTGAATGAAGGAATGAATGATGAGAATGCTATAGATCTAGATAGTTAAATAGTTTAAACCTATATTCTACACTGTTCTCTAACACATATTTCCACAATATTTCAGAAATGGTTTTTGGTCTGATGGAATAGATCTGGTTTGAAAATGTAGACTACATCTTTACCTGGTTAGGTATACAACATGATGTTTAGTTATGGATTCTAGTGAAGCCCCCATAAACTGGCTGCAAGCTATTTGCCCAGGTCTTCATGCACAGGCATGCTGTGTTTTAAAGGTAGGGTGTAGAACATTGTACAATGTTTGTATTATCAGTCTGATCTGAAATGGGCCCTTTTCAGCTTGGGAAAATTTGCAGCATTTACATATTTTTGGTTTGCTGTTTTGCTGGGACACTTAAACTTTTGGAAATGTTGAAAGGGCTATCTTCACTTATCGGGCACAGAGAAAGTGTTAGAAAAGCTGAAATTGATGATTTATGCAAACCAACCCATTAATCAGGCATATTCGGGTAGTATTCATTGACATTCACCAGGGCCCATATTCATAAAACCTTACTAAGCTATCTGTCAACTAATATGCATTAGTAATGTAGCTGTATATAGTAGTTGACAACTATAGGCGTAGTAAGGTTTTATGAATATAATCCCAGATTCGTACGACGAGGAGACAAGCAACAACAACACAAAAACAAAATGTTCTGGCATTTTATTTTTTGAACCATTGGAAGCCGTGGGCCATTGTCCCCCGCCCCCCCCCCCCCCCCCCCCACAAAACATGACAATTATTTGTTATAAAAGGTGGTTGTGGATTTATGATTGAACTTGGTTCCATGAGCTACCATGGTAGTACTGGCTTCGAGGGATGTCAGAATATATTATAAAACATAAAATAATACAGTGCAGTGCAATTAACAGATGAGGGCAATATATCAATGGTATTATATTATATATTCTCTAGTGCGAAAGCTAGGTTATATTATCAATCACTATACCAACCATAGTATGTATGTATAAATCCCACCTCACACTATACTGACGATGATTCGATTTTGGAAGAATTTGCAACAGCATTTGATATGTACATTTAAATTTGACATATAATTAATACAATTTCAATTTCAATGGACTTTAGGAAATTAAAAGAGCTTCTAAATCAAGGGTAAATTCTTTCACAAAAACATGGTTCTGATATATACTATTGTGTCTAGGAACCAATTTTATTAACATTATGGTTGCCAAGATGATTCCGACATGTATGCAATGCTGCTACAAGTCTTGAATACATGAACTTGTGTTCAGTATGTCCTCTGAAACATTAGAATTATAGATGAATATTGGCCCTAATTGTGAATACAGTACTACATGTAGAAGTGTAAACATATAAATGCTTGATCATGAATACATGTAAGTGTGCAGCATATCCATTCCTCAGATTTACTCTAAAACAGATTTCAAGTAATATGCATCCTGTTTGTTGAGAGTGTATCTTTAAAGCAGAGTGCTTTATCATGCTCAAGTACTGTAAGGTGCATTACAGTAAACTTCATGTATGTTTCAAGTGAAAATAAACATCTGCATACTGGTCCATATTCATAGCTCTAGTAAATACAAGCTGTAGCTCATTTCTCTGACATGTTCAAAGGGAACATAGGAGACTGAAGTGTGTTTTAAAAAGACAAAGCAGCAAATGTATGTTAAGATGAAAGATAAGAATGGATAAGTTAATGGCTTAAAAGAGAATGATTTTGAAAAAGGAGTTAACATAAAAAGGAAGAACATGTGTAACAAATAAATACACATGAGAGACAGGATTAAGAATGAGGTTATCAGATTAGAGTAAGATTATCAGATAAGAATGAGTAGAGAATTTTACGAAAGTGAGAGTGCTGAGTGAGTGATATAGAATGAAGACGTTATTGCAACAAAATTACTTATCTAAGCTATTAGACTATCAATTTTCAATTTCTTTATTTTAACAATAATGACATTTCAATCCATGGCTCTGGAGGGAGGACCCAAATGACTTGGTTTAAACTGAAGGGGGTTCACCTGTACTGTCCATTCTCAGGAGGGGAAGGATTTATGTGCATGGATGGAGAAACCTGATGAGAAACATTCTCTAAAGCTGGAATGAAAAGTGAAACTAGTCCCTAGACCAGCTCTCCAGTAACTTAAGGGACTTTCACACTAGAGCACACTCTCCAAATATCCTTAAAGGGATCCGGTAACTTTGTCTCAGATTATGAAACAAAATCCTGGATTTAGCTCATGCTCCAATCATAATTATACACCTTTAACCCATTTCTCCCTAGCTGTGTAAAGGTCATTTTGTTTCTATAGGATAGGAAACAGTGATCTCTCAGCTCTTGTTCAGTATGAGTAGTTTTATATTTTATGTAGTGAGATTTATGCTCATCTCAGTAGTATGTATTTACCTCTCTCTTGAACCTTTTTTTTCTTCAAATTCCAAGAGAAAACATTTAAAAGAATAAAATCAAGGTCTTTGATGTGCAGCTTATACTTAAAACCTGAATTTTGTTGATACAAAATATGGGAGAAGCTGGCTAACAATCATTCTGATTTTGTAATGGAGCATTGTCATTTAGACCATTATAATGAAACGTGCTAGGACTTAATTTGTATGTTCTGTTGGTCAATCTATCTGTTTACTTTACTCTTTCTTCCTTTGCTTAGAATTAAGATATATATTTTTATATATTTTATTTTTTAAAACTATGTTTTTAGTTTGTAACATGTATTGTGATCGGAGGTGGAGGGTTCCTGTGTATTGATGTTTTTTACATCTTTACCAAAAATCAAGACTTCCTTTAAATCGTGTTAAGAAAATTCCTTGCAGAATATCAGAGACATTAAGACATTGATAATCACTTCCTAATATCAGAGTTTTCAATATTAACAATTCATTAGTGTTTACCAGGAAAATTGCTGAAGGCAAACATAATAGGGTTAGGGTTATTTTATTGTAGGTAAGAATCAGATCACTCATCTTTCAGTGTTAGGCAAGTGCAATTTTGTCTTCCTGTTGGCACTCTGTCACTGCTTTTAATCATTTTGATCCATGTAATTGATAAGATCCTATCTTAATACTTCCAACCCTTGACATGGCCGTACATACAACTATCAACAAAAAGCATAAAACATGATTTAGTTCATGATGTGAATGGCTCTAGATCAAGTCTACAGTAAGGTTCCTACGACAGTCTAACAAATTAAAGTTTAGGTCATGGTTCTAAACTTTGAAGTTATATTGTAGTTGGGGACTGTGCGGATGCACTCGTGATTACAAAACTTAAGTCTACATGAAGTAATAATATAAACTATGGGTGATCATGTATGGGCAAAAACTATGAAGACGGGGTGGAGGAGGTGGGTTGAGGTCCTCGCTCAAAGTTAAATGCCATATGAACTAGACTAATATGAACACAATTTACTTCCAAGGTGATGCCTGCTCGTAGTTGAAATGACTGCTTCCCTGACTTATAGTTTAAAACTTTGAATACTTGTTGTTTTGTAGGTAGTGGATCATTGTTCATAACTTGTTGGGGTTTCGCAAACCATGGCAGTCTCATGTGAACCTGACTTATAACGGCTTGAGGCGGGTTAATAGGGTGACATTTCTGAGCCTCAATTAATGGTGTGGATAGATCAGAACTGTCAATGTCCGCTCCTAGAATAATTCATCACAGACGGACCCCATCTTCTCTCTACCCTTTGAGAGCTGGTCAGATTGAGTTGAATCATTTCAACTGTCCTTTTATTTTAAGCTTTACCAATTTCCTGTGGGGTAAGTGGGCTCTGGAGTTTTTTGAGCACCAGGTCAAACATTTCATAGAACAGTTATAGATGAAGCATCAAATTATTATTGTTATTAATATCATTATTATTTATTTGACCAATTTTAAAACATACATTGAGTATAACAATCAGATAATACATAGAAATTTCATAATACATGCAAACAGCTTTAGGAAAGTGGGGAGGAGGAGGGAGAGAATGATACAATCTACTGGTCATGGGTGACAAAAGCAATTGAAATTAGACTCTATTCTGTCAGCTATAAGATGAATTGTTTTTGAAATGATGATCTTTTTTGTCAATATTAAAAGTGTTCAACACTGCATCCCAATTTTTTGGCAATATTATTACAGTTGACAGTGCCAAACACTTACATGACATATTTGCTGTATCATGTGTGTGAAATACATACATAATAGTAGAAATCATGGCATAAAGCTTAAAGAAATGAAAATTTGATTTTGGTTAGTAAAGCATTGATTTGTGGCTTTGTTTGAATGGACTTCTACTGCGAATTTAACTCTAAATTGGTTTTCCCTTTGTTTCATGGCAAGTAGCAAACTTGTAGTCTGTCCCTATGTCTCTTGCTCTCCCATTCTCGCCATGGTCATGTTTTCCCCTCCTTTTTGTATTGTTTTAAAAAGAAGTTAACAAGAATTGTTTCGTGAAATACAAGCTATTTGTAATTTTGCATATACACATACCTGAGTGCATATTAAAATGCCTTTCCAAGGCCTTCTAATCACTTTGGCTAATAGCTTTTATTCATTTCTTTTGATTTTGTTGTTGTTGTTGATGGCTTTCAATTCAATATACTGCATTGTATGTGTTCAGGCAGTCCTGTGTACAATAACTACATCAATATGTGAGCAGATTTGATTATGCCATATCAGTTGATCTCATCAAGATAGCTGTTATTTATTGCTCTGACTATGATATAAAGGTATCAGTTTTCTCACTAAATTGGCACTCCACTAGATGGCTTTTATGTTTTTCATTGCATAGGATATGATCAGAGAAAACAAGATCACATAAAGAATCTTGCAATAAATATATTGTCTAGAAGAAGACATTGTCACTAATGACATTTAAAAAATAGCTTTACAACACAAAGTATCGTAAAGATAGCTAGGGCAGTATTTTTGTAAACGTTAATTTAAAATGTGCATTAGCTGATTACTAATTGTCCAGTTGCAATGAGAGTTTTGCTGGAAACCCTTCTCAGTCATCAGTCCACCAAATGTATCTGCCCTCATCCTGCATCTGTGAAGATCTTTCTCACAAGGGTCACTGTGACCTTGTCCCTCTCCTAGACCTCGCTAATGATGGCTTGATCTCTGTCAAATCTCTTTCTCCTTGCAATCCATTTTAATAGGAGTTACAGTGCCTTTCATGCATTCCATATTTCATTTTAAGCTTAAAGGTACTTACTATCAAAATCACATCTCTCCCCATCTGTTTTGTAGGTTAACATCTACCATAGATCATGGATAATGATGTATCTGATACCTTCTGATTATTGAAAGTTCTTGAGCTTGGAATTGAGTATAGATTCTTCATTTACAGAGTTAGATATCATTGAACACTGATGTTATCAAAAATAGATTATCAAATATAAAATCAATGATTCCAACATAGTTTCTAAGAAATCAGCTGAAGCACCATCTCAATATCCTTTTATAATGCCCTTAGGAAACTGTAGGGATTGTGTTTTAAATATGTCATTGTAATGACCAAAAATTGCTAATTGTGACTCAAATTGAAAGGCCGCAAAATTTTACAAACTTTAATTTACAAAATCTTTAGTCGCAATGCATGTATGTGAGCTTTATGGCAAAGTAAGACTTGGAGCAATGTATTGAACCTACTAGCATCATGTGTATCGCAATGGCTAGATACATAGCAGACATTGAAGAAGGTGATTTGATGTAGTCCAGACTTTAGTAGCAATCACAGGATGGGAAGGGGCTGGCCTCTTGATGCCAGTAATTAAAGTGTGGCGGTCAAATGTCATCCCTTAAAATAGCTCTCAAGCCATGACTTCTACTTCACTCCTAGTCTTCATCTTCACACTCGTTGTAATATTAGGTCTTTGTATGCTCTTTCATTGTGTCTGTTATGAGAGTAATGTGAACTAGGTGAAGTGTGAAACTTTTTATTTTTTCAAAATATTTCTTTGTACTTGATGTTAGTTGACTTTTTTCAGTCTTTGTTCTTATTTTTAAACACTTCAACTGTAGTAAATCTTTTATCTTTATATAAAAGATTTTATATTTTGTTAGGAATTGTAAAAAGAGATTCACAAGCTTTTCCTGGTGCCCCAAACAGGATATACAGTATTGAAATATAGATGGTAGGAAGATGCATGACCTTTTCAAAATTATGTTTGTCTGTGACTCACATGATTTTCTAACATTATTTTGTTACGAAACTTTCTTTGGTTTCTATAATTTTATTTTGGATGTAAAGCTGCCCCTATGTGGAATAGGCATGTCTATCGCTTTCCCGTTCAGACTGCTAGCCATATAGTAGTCAACTATGGCACACAGACTCTGTTTTGAAAACTACCTTGCCAATAGACATCTCAACATGAATAATGACATTATTTCTTCTGTCATAATATAAGTCATCCATGTTTATCTTCATTCCAGTTTACTAGGAATGTCTTATACAGTAGCCCCATTTCACCAACACAATTTCTCTATATCAAAGCACAACAGACAGCCATTTAATGTCTAAAATGTTTGGGGTTCTATCATATCCGTCCTATAAATTAACAAGCAAGCTACCTTTTAAATGTCTCATCTCAGACAGTGCAGATTCTGCGCTGCATAGTAAATCATACCTCTACACTTCTAGTTTGCTATCGTGATGTTTGCATTGGAAAGTTATTTTCATTTCAAGATTTGTGAACAGATTTATCATTGCCCAATCTCCCAGGAAACTCTTATCCCATTCACCGGCTTTTCCATAATCTTGTTCGCGTCTTTCAGATCCATTATCAAGGCGGGTTGTGTGTGTGATGGATGAAGCAACTTAAGACTGGAGCAAAAACAAATCCAATTTGTCTGTGTATGTACACTGCATAGTTAAACATTGTGATTTATACCCAGAGTTTTCCCCTTATATAGAGATCTGTACTTTTTCTTTAATCTGTTAGATCAGCTCTGTGTGCATTTGAAACAAGGCAAATCTTCACAATGGCATGGTTCCCTTATGAAGTCATTTGGTGTGGTCCAGAGCATAGACGTAATTACGTGTATGTCCAGAGTAACGTAACTCCTGTTAGTAACCAGAAGGGTATTAACTCCTATCACTGTACATCTAATTAATGCCCTGCTAGTTCTGAAAAGATATGCAGGATTGTTTTCACCCAGTTTTCATTTGAAATTTTGGATTGTGGAGAGATATTTGGGGGTTTGTCATTTCATTTGATCTATGACACATGCAACAAATTAAGAAAAGACAAGATTCATCAACTATATTCATCCCAAATTGGAATATGAGAGTACAAATGGAAGAAGATAATTTTTGTTGTGATATACTTCGTAAGTGTGAACAATTAAAACATGGGAACATTTTGCTTTTAGGACCAGTCACCATGAGACCATGACAAAGAAGATCACAGGCTCTACCATGAACATAATTTGTTTGTACATAGGAAAGAAGATTAATCTCTGAGATTAATAAGGAGAGGATGTGATAGTAAAAATAGAACTGGAATGAACCTGAGATTGCTGGAAATGGGTTTGTAGATCAGCAGAGCTGTCTATTAGTATTACTAGTAAGTTTTCCATCATGGATTCCTAATCTGCCATAGAGTTTATTCTCACTTTATTCATTTATTTCTCCATTCGTTTAGACACACATAGGCTTGCATGATCGCACTAAAGGAACATAAAATCCATAACAACTCCTTGTTCTTGTATCTCATATTCTATTTCAGACACACCTTAACTATCCCCAGTGCCTTGCCTGAGGATAAAGGCTTATACATCGTTAGGGCTGTTAACACTGGAGGAGTGGTCCATTGTGGAGCTGATGTCATCGTAGAGGAGAAATCACCGGAGGAACTTGAGACCGCAGAGGCAGAGATACCAGAAGAAGAGAGTGCGACAAGCAAAGGTACATCAATCTTCTTTTCATCATCTGATCAATCGGTCATACAACAGTTTTATTGCAACAATTCGTAAAAGAAAGGCTAAATTATACCTGTTATCTTCTTATTAATAGATAATCATTTTTTTATCATTTTAACAATGTACTTTTTAATATTTGCTCCAGGATTTCTTACATTACAGATCAGGGTGAGGGTTAGAGTTAGGTTTTAGATGATGTTTGTGGTTAAGGTTACGTATAGTCCACTGCCTGGACTATTCTTAACTCTTAAGCTGCCCCTATGCAATTCACCGAGTGCCACAGTGCTAATCCCTATTGTGCCCGCTACTAATCTCCTGTGTGCTAAGTTAATTTAGGGTTGGTTCAAGTGCGTGTAGTTTAAATTGTTACTATGTTTGATCCACTATAACATCTCATCTGTATATTGTATAAAAAAGAATTGTACGTTAAAGTTGTAGGAAATTTAACCCTCTTTCTGTTGATACCAATATCATTTCATGAATCTGTAATTTTGGTAAAGTAAATAAGCACTATCAGTGAGTTGTCAAACCAATCCGTTGTCTAATTTCCCGCACACAATCTGAGGGGCCATGATCAAAACTGACAAATTGATGATAAAATATCGCAATTTTCTCAGGAAAATCCAATGTAACGGTATACGTGAAACACGCAAAATCAAAACAACAATAAACCCCCTCCACAAATACAAAAAGCATTCATGCGTGCACGCAATGCGCATCGCACAATAGGCATAAACAATTAGCTTGTGTACTTATGCACGAAAATGTGTCCGTGGCACGCGAGCGGATGAGAGTTTATGTGTCCATGGCAAGTCAACAGAAACCCGATTATGTGTGCGTGGCACGCCAGCGCATGCACAGAACAGTGTTCTTGGCACGATAAGAGTTAATTTGTATGCCTTGGCGACATGCAGGCCCAATCTCACACTAGCTCTATGTACAACTGAAATATGCATGCATGCGTGTAGGTGAGTTAGTGGGGAATGGTAAATTCTTGGGATGAGTGCATATGTACGCAACTGAAGGTAAAATCTTTGAAATGTCCATAATATGGTCCAGGTAAGATATAGTTTTTAGTTTAGGGGTGGAGTTAGGAGTTGAGTTAGATTAAGAAATTAACCACAAATCAATTGTCTCTGAAGCATGCGTGGTACATGTATAACCAATCCGCGGTTATGACAGCTAAACCAGCATGTAGGATCAATACCTTTCACTGAGTGGGGCCCTTGCTATGAAACTTGTGGTCTGATCAACTTACAATTAAAAGAAATTATTGTTAACCGACAGCCCATATGTCTATGTTTTAGAGGGAAAAGCTTGAATCTGGCCAGCCAACTAGAATCGAACCTGTCCATACTAGTATATAGGAAGCTTGGTAGTTAATGACCAAGCGGAACCCCCCTAAATCTTTTCTCCTATCTCTTAGGCAAAAATGGAAATATGTGACTTTGAATATGCTCAGAAAAATCTCCTTCTAAATCTACATTACATTGTTGGTTTTGATGGTCTGTTATTATCTGCTAAGAGCCAGAAAAACTCTCTACGTATGATGTAGTGCCTAAGTCCCATAACAAATGAACTATGTGAATTAATATTGCTTTTAGGCTAATTAGTCTACACAGTCTTCATTACTTTTCATGTGCTCTCTTTGTTTCTTCAATACTTAGTTTTAATTGTTGTTGTTGTTTTTGAAGGAGACATTGTGATCACACCGACCGGGCAGAGTTCAAACAAGACCATGGCTGCAACTAAATCAGACAAGATGCAACCACCTTGGTGAGATATCTTACAAACAATAATGTTTCCCTTGAAACTTAGGCCACCATCATACAAATTTGGTCTGTTTATTTTCAATTTATGTATTTTTATATTATGCAATAGCATGATTAATCTTGATAAGTAAGAATGAAACTTCTTGTACCGGTACTTTTTTGCAGATTAAAAAAAAAAAAAAGAACAACATTCCTAGGAAAGGTATGTTAGAGGTTATGTTTAATTCTGATTTGTTAAATACAGAAAAGTAAAGAATGAGTGTAAGTTGATTTTAATCATTAGCTTTATGGAACAATGATTCAAAATGAAACAAATTCAGTTTCCAAATTTCATCAAGTGTGAGTGAATAATGATAATAATAATAATAATAGTGGAGTCTTGTATAAATGCACTCATATCTAGCACATCGTCACTCCTGGCGCTCCATTATTATTATGTCGGCTTGAGCACAGCAGACATTACACCACTGGAACATGTTAAGGAATTAATTCCTGCCAGGTACCCATTTACCTCACCTAGGGGTGTGGCAAATGTAGATTAATATCTTTCCAAAGGACATTAGTGCTGCGATAGGGATTCAAGGGATTATCCACTGTACCACACCCCCTCAACATGTATTGCTATCAGGGATGGCATAACTTTTTATAAATCTGCTTTTGTATAGCTGCCCTTTGGAAGAAAAAAAAAATGTGCAGCTATTAGTAGCCAATCAGTAGCCAGTCAGGATTTACCTTCAAACCTTTATAATAGACATCATGATCTTGATGTACATGTACCATCGCAGGGTTAGTTTGTAGCTTGTTTTTAGTCAAGAAACTTTCAATCATTGTGACCTATGTCTATCAATAGTTATGAGTTGGAGAAGTTTCCAAGGCATTTGAAAACAGTCATGTCACTTTAAGAGGTGTAGTGTTAGCACCATTAAGAGAGCACACACACCTCCTAAATGTAACAGGCTTTCTAAATTGGTGTTGCTGCATATGTTGAAGTCATTATGATGACGTGAGCTGTGAGCCAAGCCTTACCTAGCCTGGTTGCATGATGAGCTTGCATACCGGTGGAAAGGGCGGGCGGCCTGCCTGTAGTGATGGGCCAAGCTCTAGTATTGATTTACACATGTATGAATTAATAGTTCATCATCACGTTAAAGGCCTAGTTCTCAACTCTTACAGTGATTTGTAGTATGTTTTTTTTTTTGCTGTTCTTCAAGGAAGAAATGTGTAGTGGCGCTTTCACATTGCAATGAGAAATGACCTTTACCTTATATGAATGTTGTTTGTTTATTTGTTTTGTTGCTGTTCGTCTTGGTGTAGTGGCGCTTTCACATTGCAATGAAATAGGATCTTTACCATATATGAATGTTGTTTGTTTGTCTCTCATGTGAAGCAGACCTACTCTTGATCACAATGTGTGCACTTCATTATCTTTTTGATGTGGAAAAAAGACATTGTTGTAAAGACAGTAACCTCTAAAATCTTTGGTAGGCATCTTCTTTTTCTCTTCTGCTTTTTTCCAGCTCCCAGATTGTTCCCCTTTTTAAACCGTTTATGGCTTTTCAGTTTGATAAAGTTAAAAAGATTCATTTAAGGAATGTATTTATATATTCCAATTATTACTTTGCCATGAAAGGTGTGATACGCATTCATTATTGGGAGAGGTCTTAGAATTAGAGCATCTCAGAACTGCATTATGTTCAGGCATCAATCCTCCATTAGTAAGTCCCTCATAAAAAAAACGTTAAAAAGTTCTAAGACTCCTGGAACATTCTGGCAAGTAAATGATATCTTAATTTGCACTACCATTACATGAACAACCAGTAATCAACAAAATTGAATAATTAATGATGATGATGATATACACTATGTACTGTAAAGAGAGAAAGAGAAAAGAGAGAGAGAGAATGAGATACAAAATAGAAGAGTGAGCATTTTTCCTTAAGTCACCAATTAATTTTGCAAAGTGTTTCTAACATTGGTTTTCTGAACGGAAATGTTTTAATTGGAATATGAGAATTCACATGCAATCCTCGATCCTGTTACCCCCATAATGCCAGTGCAATTTGAAAATTATGCATTCTCTGAATAAAGTTTAGTCGTTGTGTGTTTCCAGTCGTGAGTTGGTTAATTTTTTAATATAATTTTTAATTGTGGGGCTAATAAAAAGAATATTTTAAACAAGCAAGCAAAGAAACAAACAAACAACAAAGAAAACAAAAATCACCTTTCAATAAAGGGTATTGTAGTGTACATTGTAAAATCAGTAGGTCTACACAGATGTTTACTAAACACCACACTGTTTTGATTCATATCATGAACTACTGTAGGCTATACATCATAAAGATGTCAGTTTCTGAGAAGTCAAATGAAAGAGGAGAAAAAATCAAAACGTGTCCTCCTAGTCTTGACCTTAATCAAGATTTGTCCTTTAATTATGTCATTACATAGCTTACTGGTATGTGGCTTGCTGCCAAACGAGGTGTAGTGTAGGTTCACAGACTTCAGTCAATTACATTAGTATCAAATGTCGTCCAATGTATAATAATAATAATAATAATCTGGATTTATATATATACCGTCCCTAAGTGCTTTACATATACTATTACTCAGATCATTGTATTCTTTAATGCACTATGTACACTTTCTCCACTTCCTGGGGAATATTCCTGCCATATGGCAATTATGGCAATTACTAACACTAAGGCTTTTCTCAAATTACCAGGTCCCATTTTCTCTCCTGGGAATGGAGTGGCAAATATAGATTAATGCCTTGCCAAACGACATTAGCACATTTTAGGCGACCAAATCAATGATTTTTGCATTTCAAGTCAAGTGCTGAAACCACTCTACTACGACACCTCTACATTAACATTAATCGAAGACACAGTGCTTTAATGACTTCAAATTATTTTAGTTTTACTTGTGAGTGCTAGATTATATCATAAATAACACAAATGATATGACCATAATCTTGTAGCATTAGGTCATAATCAAGTTTTACATACACACTACAGATTTAAACAAACCTTCAGATTTTAACAATGCTTGATGTTTGTAAATGTGTCCTTTGTAATTGCATAGGGTTCACTTTTCCCACTTTCAACAGTTCATTTTTAATGTGTAATCGTTAAATGAACTTACAACACTTTAAAAAGCAAAATTAGTATCCTAAATTTGGGGACTGATATTAATCTGTAAATTGTTTTGAACATTTGGTAAAGTATCATAATTTGTATTTAAGTAAGCTAACACTGCCCAACTCTCTTTAAATCTTCTTTGAATAAATGTCACAGTGATGGTGATGACATGAGCGTTTTTAAAAAGTATGATGTCATAGACTATGATTGCCATGTGTAACTTGGTACAGACCTACTGTATTACATGCCTTGCCCTTCTCAGAGTGTTGCCCATATTCTGATTCTGTCAAACCTTCGTGTTGCCCTGGGCTTTTCAAAGTGTCTGGGCTTGCCACCATCAAATACTATGTTAAAGGGGGTGTAGCATGGCAAATACTGCTTAACGCCATCTACGACTTCTTTTGGACAACTGCACATAAACAAATGGACTTGATTAAAGGTCAGCGCGCGCTGGCGTTCGCGAAACAGACCGAAGTTCTCCTCACGCTTCAGTTTCGCGTATGTTGCACGCATGTGAATGCTGCGGACACGTTGTCCGTAGTCGTATTATACTCGATTGGCCCCGGTCAGGCCACGGGAAAGACATACAGTCTCGTCATGCCAACCCCCTTTAAAGCTTTATCATGATTGAAATATAACCCCCAAAATGAAATAATTTCCATGATTGTTAACATTTCTTAATCATGGTGAATTTCAGGCCTGTTTTCCTTGCATTTGAGTCAAATTCTGTATGTTCAACTTATATTTTCAAACTGTAAATAAATTTAATTTTGGTTAAGAATTTATCAATTTTGTGTGGATGATTTAAAGCTTGTAGATTCTCCCTTCACTATATGTAATATGTTTATTTAAAACATAGTTTAATGAAATACACAGTTAACACTTAGATTGCTTTCTTCACCCCTCTGCCCAGTGGCTTGTTTGTCACACATGCAGTTTGGCACAAAACAATAAGAACCAATTACTGGAAGGAATGCTTTGTGCAACACAATGGTTATTAACAATTTCCAGTCTCTATGAGCTATATGGCAACCCTTTTAACACTGGTATAGATAATGTTTTAATTGACTCAGTTTATGAGTCTTGAAGCTTTATGTATATATGTCCCAGTATAAATACAATGTAGAACAGGGCGATTATTTAGTTATTATTAATGTGGTTTATAAAGAGTCAAAAAGAAAATTAGCCAAGAAATAATTGTAATATTGCTCAAACAAAGTTTCATAAACTTGTGTATGTTATAAAAGTTAATTTTGAGTTATGGTAATGACATTACCTTTAAAAAAATTGTAGAAGTAATTTCAAATTGTTTATTATGCAGTAGAATTGTAATTTAGACCATCTGTTATTAAGAAAGTAATATAATCTAAAATGATTATCAGCTTCTGGAAAAACGATCCCTTGTGTAAGGTTGTGTGTTATGCTTGTGGTCAGAAACTAATTGGATTTCGTCAGCTTTCCTTGCTTTTAACTTAAATATTAGACATGTTTTACCAATGTGGTTCTCTCAAAATCATTACCATATTATCTAGATTATGTTTGAGATAATGTTGATTTATTCTTCAAATGTATATATTTAATATCTAGGAATGCAACATCATATAATTACATTCATTGCCAATGAAATCATACAAAAATTATGATTATAATAATAGGAATAACAAAATAAAAAAATAAAAAATAAGAAAAACAACCAATGCCTAGTAATTTATGTTTTAGGGCTCTCATCGTTGGTTGTTGTTTAAAAGAGTTACCCTCCCCTAAAAATACCAGATTAAAGAACAGAATGTAGGCTAGACATAGTAATCACTGGTGTCAATAAGTTACAACATAAAGTGATGCATGTGGGCTGTGATGTCACAGTTAATAAGAAAGGCCATCTATACATGTAATCTAAATATCTATAAAACTACAACGGTGAATCATAGGTATAATAGTTATTAACCACATGGAAGAAGACCAGATTGTCTGTCATTGTAATACACTTTCCTAACCATAGTTTGATGTTTTTGACAAGTGAATATTGACTAACATAGAATGATACACCTGGGACTGTGATATAAATCACTATGTGGTGATAGACTCCGCATGCATATCTGGATGACCTCTGCTCTAATGTTGAGGCAATCGTTTGATGTCATGAGTGATTACAACATATGCATTGAGAAAAGGGCAGCACGGAGCAGGACACTGGTTTACATAAGTGTGTGAATTAAAGGTTATATTGTGGTCATCCTGACTAACACCGCACCATGTTTATGGTTCCCTTTAACTTATTAACCAGGAAAGAGCAATTTTTTCTGGCCAAAGTAATTAAGAAACCCACCCCTTAAAATCCATTCAATTAAATTTCATTTATAAAGTAAAAATACTTCTTTGCTAAAAGTTTAAAAACTTCATTATAAAGTTATACAACTTTTAATTATTTTAGTTATGTAATTATTGTTTGAAGGTTTTGCCCTCTGTTAATATTAACATTTATATACTTTTGCTCTCCAAAAGAGATATATTTTTAAACAATTTTTTAAAATCAATCTTTCTAGATATACCTGAAGCAGACTGATTAAGATTAATGCCATGTCATTTATGCTTTTTTTTAAAAGTTTTTTAAAGAATGATGAAATAACATAGTGAGCAAGAAGAAGAATTACAAAAATAAGGCTTGAATATTGTAGTAAATGATACATTTTCTGACTAAAAAACTGTCAAAAGAAACCTGTAAGGATGAGGGAGCAATTAAGGTTTTTGAAAAGATGAGAAATTGGTGTGAAATAAATGTAGCAAATACTTTTAAGATCATGTGACCTTCAATAGTTAAAGCTGAGAGTAAAAAACTTTCATTTTTGCTCCAGTGTACTGGTGTCGTTCTCTTTGGAATGGATAAGAAAAAATATACTAAGGGCAGGAGAGGGGTAGTAGATTAAAGAAGAAGATTGCATGGCAATTTAAGAGCAGCCGTGTGTATCTAGATAGTGATCATCGGGTGTTGGTGAAGGCATTGTTTAGGCTGGGCCCCCCTGCACTGTAGGCCAGGCCAGGGAAGCCAAGCCCTAAGACTAGGCGGTATGTTGACCGCTATTTGTGGCATGTTTTAATACTCAGAGCTCCGTACTTAACCCACGGCTATACAAGTACATGGGGGGATAGGTACTACACGATGCGTTCCATACACAAATACACACAGGAGGCTGGCTTAACTAACGTATCACGTACATTTAAAAGGGGGAATGCATCCATTCAGAGCTTTGGAAAAGTTTGGCGAGTGACGTGTGATTGTGACATCTCTAATCACCATTCATCTTGACGTCATGTAGAAGTGGAATTTATCAACAAAGATTTCTTGGAATATAAATTCAATCTCAAAATATCTGTAGAATATTGCTTTGAATTTTATTAACTGCAGAATAACCGAGATACATTGTGCCTTTTCTGTAGCTGCTGGCTCCGTCTTTTTCTTTTTCTCTTGGAGCTATGAGGATGCCAGTGACCTGGCTGATTAGGCAGGGAGGGTTCGAAGGCAAGATGAGTGTGCTTGTTATAGCGCTGTAATTCACGTTAAGTCTTTCCATCTGTATGGAACTCATCACTGTCTCTTGAAGAAGCTCTGGAAGATATTCCATCGTGGATGTAGTGCCTTGCCTACCGGAGTAGGACCCACCCTGTTGTCTTGTCTATGGACTGGTAGGATAGCGAGGCTTTGAGGGTTAATGTTTGTGGTTGTATCTGAGAAGGAAGGAGGGGATCATGTCTTGGTTTTGAACACCTGGATTGTATTACTGAGTTGATTGACACGCTAGAAAAGCTAGCTTCTACAAGCAAGGATTCATGCTGCTACTCCGAGGGTGTCGAAACAAACAAATACATGCTTATCAACTGCAGTGCATGTAATAGGAGTAAGTCATGATCAAATGTCATATGTTTCATGTGAATACAGCTTATATATCCTATTTGAATGTTTTCATGAAATAGTATACTAACACAAAATTATTAGTATCAATAAACAAACATTTATATTTATGAACATATTATATTTGGCAATCTATCAGTCTAAATGATTGAGGCATTTATCAAGTTCTTGTGCATTTGTAAACTGATTTTTTAAATAAATATAACATGAGTTATCAAATTGGGTGACATGCATGTTACATATTTACATAAAGTCTGTATCCATCAACATTTTTCAATTCGTTAAAACTTTAATTCATATTTGTAGAAACTATAAAGTAGTAACTATTTGGATAACTATCCTCAGACCTTTTCAGGGCAATATTTATATTAACATTTATGCAGATGTGAGGAGATGGACATTTTTTCTAAGATAAGTTAGTTCTGGGCTTTTGTCTCAGGAGCTGCTTGTTCTCGAGTAGCGTTGGGTAGCATAGTCATTTTAGGATGTTGGTTCTAGAAAGGTAATTTGGTAGTGGCTATCATTCAAGGGGTAGTTAGGTGGGGTAGTTGTTCTGGAGGGGTCATTCTGGTGAATGTAGTTTGCCTAACATTGGTATTTATTCAAAGAATTCCACATGGCAGCCTAGGGGCTGAATTACATGGATTTTACAAGGTGAAATGACATAAGACAAAATGATTTACAATTTTATTACATATACTATAGTAATACAATGATATGATAATATGAAGGAGAGAAATAGAGAGAGAGAGAGAGAGAGAGAGAGAGAGGGGGGTAGAGAGAGAGAGAGAGAGAGAGAAATAGAGAGAGAGAGAGAGAGAGAGAGAGGGGGGTAGAGAGAGAGAGAGAGAGAGAGAGAGAGAGAAATAGAGAGAGAGAGAGAGAGAGAGAGAGGGGGGGTAGAGAGAGAGAGAGAGAGGGGGGGGGGTATAGAGAGAGAGAGAGAGAGAGAGAGAGAGAGAGGGGGGGTAGAGAGAGCGAGAGAGAGAGAGAGAGAGGGGGGGTAGAGAGAGAGAGAGAGAGAGAGAGAGAGGGGGGAGAGAGGGGGGTAGAGAGAGAGAGAGAGAGGGGGGGGTAGAGAGAGAGAGAGAGAGACAGAGAGAGAGAGGGGATAGAGGGAGAGAGAGAGAGAGAGGGGGGGGGGGGGTAGAGAGAGAGAGAGAGAGAGAGTGAAATCGAGAGATAAGACTGAAAGGAGAGAACAAGAAACAATGATATATAGTTTCAGAAGTGTAAAACATACTTCTCTGCTTGACTATAGTTTAGATTCACGTATCAATGATAGTATCAAATTAGTACAGCACTATCTCTCAATCCACAGGATATGCATTGTTTTAGTTTTAGATATAAACAAACAAGATGAGATTTGTATATTATTATTATTAGGTATTGTTTATATCTTATCATGATAAATGTATGTATTCATTTAGTATCTCTGCCTGTGATCAGTTCATTACAACACTGTTTATATTCTAAACATAATTATCTTGGTTAGATGTAAACATACTATGATTGTATATCATGCAATTGCTCTATATGTTTTTGTTTTCCATGGTCTAGTAACATGCCCATGTGTTTCTGTAAATCAGGAAATAGGGAGAATTGTCTTGCAAAGACCAATAGATGTTGGTAACAAAATAGAAAAATGTACTGCATGTTCATCTTACTTAGATGTAGACGTACCATCTTTGTATTCATTTAGCCTGTAGGCACAAGAGAAAGTTATAACATTTCAACGTAATATGCTGTTTACTAGGTGTAGAGAATACTTTTATTCATTTAGATCTTTTCAACAGTTATTTAATCTTTCTCTATTCTGGAGGGGACAATATTGGTATTATGATAAAAGATATACACATTCAATTATTGCATATTGTTCTTGTATCTGCTTGTACTTGTTCTAATGACATTATTACAATACACGGTGAAAATCACAACACATTGATTTTTTTTTCATCATTGAACGTTCATAATTCAGGAATACTTAACAATTCAATTTTGTTTTAGCTTCCAAACCCTTATCTTGAGTAGATGTCGACTTATAAGATGACTGTTTGTCATGTATTCATGTTGTATGCTCTTTATTTAATTCAAGCATTAACTACCTTTACTTCATTCAATTTTACCCCCTCCCATGTGTACCTTTTAAATCTAGATTTTAACATGCTACTGTTTTCTTCTTGAAGGTGTTATACCAGAAGGTTAATTAGGATAGCTATTGGTAGTTGATTTGAGGTATAGGTCATCTTTCAAAACAATTATTTTTTAAATAAATTAATAACTATTTCTTTTATAGAATGTATAGTGTAGACTGTGGTCTGTGAAAAGGGACGCAAAATGAAGTTGCCCTTTTCCAAACCATTTTACAAACCCTTATCTTGAGTAGATGTAAACTTATCAGATGACTGTTTGTCATGTTATCTACTCTTCATCTATATCAAGCATCAATTTCACTATTTCATTGAATTTCGAAAGTCCCTCTCCCCCAATTGATCAAATGACTGTGTGTACCTCCTCCTAACGCTTATCTGGTGTAGATGTAAACATACTTCTTTTTTTTAGACATTGCACCTGCTGGGAATTCTGGGGGATTTTTTTACCCCAATGATGTGGGCTCTCTATATGCTTACCTCCTACATATCCATCTTTTGTATATCTAAGCATACTCAATTTTCCTAAGATGTTACACCAAAAAGTTTACAAGTATAGCTATTTATATTTATTTTGAGGTATAGGTCATATTTTCCTTTTTTTCAATTATTTATTTTGTTTTTAATCACGACTTGTCACTGTTTACAATTTAGAATATTTCTCTAAAGAGGAAAGAAAGTGAGGACCCTATGTTCACCTTCTTCAAAACTGTTTTTACAGCTTAGTCTAGGTTGTTTTAAATTCACCCTTCAATTATGGTATATTTGTTTTTATGTCAAAGCATCAGTTCACATAATCGATTTTATCTAAGTGTTTATATATGGTATCCCATGTCACCATGACTGATATGTAAATGCAGTTATCTCTGCCAGTATCAGTTGGTACAACATTCTCTTCTTCAAATCTCTAGCCAGTATCTCGAAGAGATGTAAATATACATGGTGACTGCAATGCAAATGATTCTACAGTTGGACTCTATCCCTCTATCTTTCTCTGTCACTTTCTCTGCCTTTGTCTCTGTTTGTGTCTCTGTCTCTGTTTCTGTCTATGTCTGTGTTTGTGTCTCTGTCTGTGTCTCTTTCTTTCTTTCTTTCATCTGTTTAGATATAAATCCACTGAATGTCATCTCATACAGATGTAAACAGCCTAACATTGTTCTCGTTAATGATCTGTAAATTATCTATCCTGTCTATAAATGCCCATAGGAGATCGATTGAAATCATTTTTGTTTCAAGGAAGCTGCAGACAACAGCTGTGTTTACTTGATTTAACATCTTAAAGTAGGATAGATCATAGAAATTTCTTTGTTAGTTGTAAATTGTGTCAATATATTACATTTGTCTACAGTGTACATTTTGGGTTGAAGAGGCCAATTGACCTAAATAGTGTACAAGCCTCCATAGATCAAATCAGATTAGGATAAAGTGGATTTGACTGGTCCTCTAAATAGGGTTAACTTAGGGGTAGACTACTTGAAGTGAAAATGCATGCTCCGTTGTGTTGGGAGGGGGTGATATAAAAATTATTTGATTCATGTTTGACTGATGGAGGACAGGGAGTAAAAAATAACCAATAAATTTGGTGGAAGAAACAATATGTTACATGTGACATAGTCTTCACTAATCATTATACACAAAAACAAACAATAAACAAACAAACAAAGTGTTTATGAGTGTTTTGATAGGCTCATGAGTGACAGGATTGTCAAAATACTTCTCCTTCTCTTTATAGCGCTAGACCAAACCCTGAAAGTTATTGGCCTATTCTTTTGAGACTATAAATGATGCAACACAATTTCCTTTCATGGGAAAGCTTTACTCTTAATTTTGAAAGAAGTTTAGCACAAAGGGTAAATGCCAGAACACACAAAATTGTATATATTTTGTGCATTTAGATCAGTTATCATCCATTAATTTAATAACAAGAACACAATTTTGCTAGTTTAAAGGTGAGTGTGAGGTCTGGATCAAGTGAAATCTTTGGTCATCCTCTTCACTTATCCCTGACTTTTGGTTAATGTCATGTTCACTATACAAAATTTAGACATCAGTCTACAACTTCCTCTGTTAAAGATGACTTAAGACTAACCATAAGCCAGGTTAGGTTATAATCTAGTATACAGGCCCGTTAATTCAAGTTATCAATTTAACACTCATGAAACAGCCCACCCCCTGATGATGCAATCTTGCTATGTAGTCCAATACTATAACAGATCCCCTGCACATCTGTGCATGTGTGAGCTACGGACAGTCATAAACCTGCAACATCTGTGTAACATAGATAATGTGCTTGTAGTGTGATAGATACGGCTTGAAGTTGAACTGGCCACATCCATCCATGACTATTTATAGTATGCATCTATGTGCCGTGATGAGAGCATTATGAACTATGCTGGCATCCAGGCCATACACTTAGAGTGCCAAACCGTTTCTCAACATTTTGAGCAGTATTAATAATAATGTCAGAGTCAATATTTCACACAATTACTCAGGTCTTTCTCTCTTGAATTCCTCTTTCCATCTGTTTGGAGCCAGAAGGTTGTTAACGCCTATCATGCCACACAGAGCTTACAGTAGCATCCATCTAGCTATGTACAAGCACTGTTCTAATTAATGTCCATGTGTTATCATTTTAAACCTGGTTTGTAAATGTACACGTATGTCTGTTCATTTCCTCTTTATCTGTTTACTTTTTCTCTTTCCTATTATCTCCTTTCCATCTTTCTTTCTGTCTATTGTTTCCTTTCTAAGTAATTCTTTCTTTCTTTCTTTTGTCTCTTTATTTTTTCTCTCTCTCTCATGCTTCCAGTTTGTTGTCCCATGATAATATCCATCTTCTTTGTCTTTTGTACATACAAATATTAAAAGCACAAAGATGTTAGTTTTGGTTCAATCCTCGCTCAGCTTTCGATATTGGTTGTTCTGTTTCATACAAGTGGAAATGAATAGATTTTAAATGATTTTTCATCAATACCTTAACATTTATTCTTGTTTTAATTGACAGGGCGAAGAATAACAGTAAGCCAGCTGTCCCTACACCAGTTAAGAAACCAGAGAGACACAAGATTCGTCATGGCGACAGCGGAGTTTACTCCATGGAGATGGATGATGATGTTCCTATAGGAGAAGGGAAACAAAAAGAAGAAAGTAAAATGAAAGGTAAATACTAGATGTATAATTTATTTTCAAATCTGAAAACTTTTGAAAAAAAATTACGTTTACTTAATTTTGAAAATGAGTATGAAATGAAAGGTAAATTTTCAATTTGTGTTATTCACTTTGACTAATTTCAGAAATAACTGATATTTCTTGTGTATATATGTATAGTCAAAGATAGGGAAATGTTTAAAAATAAACTATCGCTGTCAAATACTATTGCTGTCCATACATCCACTTCCACTGTTTTGCCAGCATACAACAATAAGTATCATTGCTCATCATAGATTACATGAGCAGTGTTGATATAGATATGACAGCTAGGAGATGAGTTGACTACTTGATAGGTTGGTATTGGGCCAGGCGTAGCAGCGTTAAGCCTCTTGTCTTGCTGCTCGACCTAGCGGGCGCACTCTCCAAGACTCTCCAAGACGGGGTCGGAATGCAAGGTCGGGATGCCTCCACGCTGGGATAATACCTGCCAACAAATAATGGACTGGCAAATAAGATCTCACTCTGAGCTCAAGATGGATTCACATTGTTTTACGCCACATACTGATCTTTAGTCTAAAATCAATTTAGAGACAAATGTTTTATGTCGTCTCAATATCTATGTAGATATCTTTGTAAACGGATGATATGTATAGGTAGAGTATTCTTAAACATGGCTATTGAAAGCTAGGATGGTTAAACCTCTTGTTATAAGTGAAATGTATTAAGGATAAGTGGGATAAATTGTGATTAATCACATTTGATAGTCTCACTTATCTAACTTGCAGTGATATTGACTAGTATTTAAATGAGATTACTTGAAACATGTTAACATTTATCTAGATCCTGAATATTGTTTTATGTGCATCTATATTTCGCTAAACTTTCCAAGATCTCTCCTTGCCCCAAGTCTACA
The DNA here is from genome assembly GCA_035222895.1 of Strongylocentrotus droebachiensis. Taxonomy (NCBI): domain Eukaryota; kingdom Metazoa; phylum Echinodermata; class Echinoidea; order Camarodonta; family Strongylocentrotidae; genus Strongylocentrotus; species Strongylocentrotus droebachiensis. The sequence continues at coordinate 111,835 of JAVYIG010003937.1, forward strand.
TTTTGAAATTTGTTTGTCCCTGCATGAATCACAACAAATATTGTGTTATTATACTTTCCTTGTTCAGTTATACATAAATTGATCATTGATTTAGATAGATATTACCATAATTATGATACATCCTCAATGCCAAAGTTGTTCCTACTGGAAAGCATTCAATAAAAGAACCTTTGGTATCAATGATATGGTAGATCCTTACTAAGTTGTATCTGAAATTTGATGAAATTCTTGCTTTTCTGTATTTCTCTTCTTTTAGTTACGAAGAAGTTGAGCTTAAAGGTGAACTCATCACCAACCTTCTAGAATCAATCATTGTTATATGATTTGATTGTTTTAAATGCTCTCATCTCTTGTTATGCGTGTGTGCGTATTAAACAGACTAAATGTAGTATTTGGGTGAACAAATCATCAGCATTTTTAAAATCAGACATTTTCATAAATTTGATTGCCATCATCAGCATTATTCCTTCAGACTGTTTTAAATATGACTATTGAAGGGGCTTTCCTTTTTTTATGCTTACTGAAAAAGAATCCAGCCCTAAGCTGAATTCATCACCAGAATCGTAAGGCCAGACACATTTGTAAGTCTGCTTCCTTATCTCTTTATTAACCAAATATCAAAGACCTGGGGGTGTTTCACAAAGATCATAAGTAGAACTCAACTCTAAGTTGGCCTTACAAAAAATATATTCAAAAGCAAAAATTCAATTATTTTAGACTTTTCATGAATTCCACATCAAGAACATGAAATCTCCCTGGTAATAGAAAATATGAATGATTGGAATCAACATTTTATGCCTTTTAAAATAACTTTTACAAAATATTTTCAAAGATGCTAACAGCTTTTCATAATTGTTAAGTCCAACTTAGAGATAAGTTCATCTTAGGATCTTTGTTAAACACCCCCCTGGACTGCCACATGCACTTGTGACAATAGTCGACTGCAGCAATCTCCTGCTTGCTCGATTTGTCAACCAAAGAGGGTAACAATTAGCTACTTGCCTTTATTTCATCTCTTTTATTTCTTCTCTTTTATTCATTTTTCTGCAGAAAAGAAGCCCGCCCCTAAGGTGAACACTTCACCGGCGTCGTTCCTCTCGCAGGTGAGAGATGTGATGATCAAAGAAGGAAATGAAGTCCGCTTTGCTTGCCACATCTCAGGAGAACCCAAACCAACGGTATGCTCATATTATCTTCTTCTCTAGGGGTTGATCAAGAATGATGCTACAAGGGGAGGGGGGGGGGCATAAATTAAAAAAGATCTAAAACATATGCAAGTTTATCAAATTTGTGCCAAAAATTGTTTCAAAATTAGAAAAGGGCACAAAATCAAATAGAGGATGGATTTTCTATGATGAACTTAAGAATTTTTGAAGGGGAACCATGGGTCTAGTTTTGCTCCCCCTGCCCCAATGCTACTCTTCATACCTCAATTCTCTTATAATTTTTTTTTGTTGTTGATATTTTGCCCACGGTACTGTGGCCATGGTACATATACCCACGGTACATATACCATGTAACTACCATGGTAGTACCATCACAATTATTACGGTACACTACTATGCTTAAGTTTCTTGTGCAGGATCTTTGACATGACTTCATTCAGGATTTGGTCTTGACTTAAAGGGTTCTATAATGATCTTCAATAGACATGATGGTACCTTAGTGTTGATGAAATAAATGCGCTATGGTACTTATTGTTTATAGCGCTCCTAAATATTCAATATTATTATTATTATTTATTATTATAACTATAAAAGAAAAGATTTATGTTTCACCAACCACATACTTTTATCTTGCTTAGGCTTCAAAATTAAAAAGAAATTGATACTGTATGACTATGTGCTTTAAAGCCCATCTGTACTAGTGTACAGGAGGGATTAGACCACCCTGCAAGGTCACTGGATAGGTGGTTATCTCATCAAATCAGCTCTCAATTAACATAAAAAAGAGGATCATGGGGGACCGATAGTCACCGATTAGGCATTGTTTGTTATATAGAGGGCGCATGTAGCTATAAGTAGTGCAGTGGGCCTTTAAGGCCTGTATTAATGTACTAGAGAATATATTTGTGACAGAAATGACAATTTTGATGTTTGTAATTTGTCATCTTCAACAGGTCAAATGGTTCCACAATAGCAAGAGAGTTCACTCCACACATGATCCTAGGATAGTAGAAGACGGCTTCACCACTACCCTCACCATCTTCTCTGCTCAGCTGACCGACCTTGGAGAGTACTCCTGTGAGATCTACAATGGAAACGGAGAGAAGCAGACCAGCTCGGCCAAGCTCACCGTCCAACCAGAGAGGAAGAAGTCATCAGGTCGCCCTCCAGAATTCATTGATGCCTTCAAGGACATGTCAGTCTGTGAGGGCCAGGATGTAAACCTGGTCTGTAAGGTTCGAGGGACACCTACCCCCAAGGTCATATGGCTCTACAATCATCGCCCCATCCATGAGAGCGGCGACTTCAAATTCTACCATGAGAATTTCAGTCACCGACTCCATATTGTGGAGGTCCTTCCCGAAGACGAGGGGGTTTACTCTTGCAAAGCCATCAATTCGCTTGGGGAGAAGCAGATCAATTCTGAACTCTTTGTCGAGGAGCAAACCCAAGGGGTGGAAAGCAACAAAGGGCAGAATACTTCTGCACGCCCTTCGTTCCTTATACATGTAGAAGATGCAAAATGCTGGGAGGGAAAAGGCGCCACGTTTGACTGCAAGCTGACGGGGTTACCGGAGCCAGAGATTCAGTGGTATCATGATGGCAAAGAGATCGAAGCCTCCAACCAAGGCCACTATATTATTGACAGAGGAAACAACGGGAACTGCATGCTGATCATCCCACATGCCACTGTATCTGATGCAGGAGAATATGCGTGTGTTGCAAAGAGCACCATTGGAACCGCTCACAGCATTGCTGAACTAGTCGTCATTGAAGGTAGGTTTTTCACGTACCATAGTTTAAATTATCCTTGCTCTGCAACCATGATATGTTCCTCGATGTTATAAAATGTAAGGATTGTAAATGAGAAAAGTTGGAAAACTAAACATGTACATAAAGTATTTAAAATGCTATGGTATGTAATTCTTGTGTAACCTTTAAGGCTGATCTGTCAAAGACTGAAAAATATAAATCATATAATGGTTCAATAGTATCATTACATCTGCAGAGTACCGGTAGATAAAAACATCTGAAAATCTTGAGGTCTTTGGTTTGAAACTCCATGCTTGTCTCATTTAGGTGAGGCAGTTAATTTTCATATGGAATATACATGTAGCCCTTAGGGATCACACTCAAAGCTTTAAATGATCTTTACATAGAGGTACAACAGTTTCACATGAGATGTTATACTCACAGTTGTTTCAGTGATTAAGGTGACAAGCCATTACTGTCTTATATGCTGCCCTCTGTTGTTTAGAAGGTTTCCATCTTGCCACTACACCATGGCATTCTCTTAGGTATTTGGTTTCATCTCTTGGATTTTTCTTCACTACCTCCTCTCGAGCTTGCCTGTCCATCATCTTGAATAATTTCCCATTGACTTCTTTCTTTCTTTCCAAATAATTTTTGTTGTTGAAGTGTTCATGCTTTAAAAAAAAGTTTGATGACAAACTGAAGGGGTCTTCAATTTACAAGCCTTTGGTTACCATGTCGGCCACTGCATCTCCAAACATCTTACCTTGTCTTTTTGTCTCTTCTTGTTCAGGTGCGAATTTTTACATTATGGCAAAATTTACGTAATTGTTGGCTCTTTATGATGCAAGTCAGTTATTTATTGTAAGTTTGTTTAATGTTTTGTGATTATCAACCATGCCCTGAACATGCGGGTATCTTCTCAAAAACTATTTACTGGTAGGTGGGCATGGCTAAAATCACGACTCCAATTTCGACCAATCAGATGACTAGACTTATTCAACATACTAAAGAGAGGTATATAATGTTACATATTGACCTGTTATGTAACCTTCACTAGACGATGTGTCGTAAAACCAAACTTGACATTATCAGAACATTGTACGTGTCTGTATCAATATCCTTGAAGACTTAAGGGATTAGGTAACTTTGCCTGTGATTCTAATCAAATCTTGGGTTTAGCTCATGCTGCAATCATAATTATAAACCTCTAGGTCAGAAATGAATCCCATGACTTTTACAAGCAAATTGCATGTTTGATAATTAAGATATATTTGATTGGAATTCGAAATTTCAAAAAACGTTTTCCCAACAGTTTTTTATAACACTGCAGTCTATTGGATGGTAAAACTGGTCACTCAAAGATTTTTGAAGAACTTCATGATTATTTGAAGCGCATTTTTTAAGGGCTTCAATATTACAACATATCAGAGACACTGATAACACATAGGGCCATGTATCTCAGATTTGCAAAACTGGAACATTGCTAAACAATGCCTTTAACAAGAACTTTGAACTGGCATTTATAAAGCAGACCTCCCCCCAATCCACATTACCAAAATACCTTTTAGAAGATTGATGATTTAGAATGACATGGGTTCTAGTCTGCTGCATAGTGCTGCCTGGGATGGTTTGTTTTTCAACCATTCATCAAAACTTCTTGCGGTACGTAACACAGATGTGAATGTTCCCAGGAGCTAGCTGCCTTGCCTGGTCTTGATCAGACAGATTAACCTTTCCATATTCAGTGATGTATGCCAGTTTAGGACTGAAGTCTTAATCAATGGCATATAGGATACTAGCACCTTGATAATATCTGTATGGGCATCCAATATGATTTATCTTTACTTTTAGATATTCACCTATGAGTCCCCCCCCCCCCCCCCCCCCAACAAAAAAAGGGGAAGGGGGGGGGGAGGAAAAGAAAGGGTTTGATATGAAATACAATGGGTTAAGGCTCCAATTTTGAGAAAGAAGGTAAAGTTTTTAAAACTAGATACTCATTAAAATTTATTTAATCACCAAGTTGGTTATCAGTGTCATCATTCTGTTTTACAGTGGTCTGATTAACAACTGACTTTTCTTCTGTTTGATCTAGAATCTGGGAGTTGATTTTATTCAAAAAAGTTAAGATTGATAATTTCAATATTAACCCAATAGGATGCAGAGATGAGAAAAGATATTTACTATTTGACTATACAAATGTACATATGCTAGTCTCTATACTTGAGTCCCTGTTTATGGCCATTATCTTGCAAATTGCTGTTTACTTTTCATGTTTGTGGTATGCACTGCCCCAAACAAACAGATTGCTAATACCATGTGAAGTGGTCCCAACTGTGAAAAATAGTTGAGAATTGTTGTCAAGTCAAATACAATATGCAGATGTCACAATGGTTCTGGTATTAGGTTGATACTTCTCCTGTGTTGACATAGTAAATACAGTAGATAGGGGTTTTTCCTGTCGGCATTCAGAGGTGTTTCTGTGATATTTATTGGACTGTGGCTGGACTAATTTTGTGTGTGTAGACATTTGTCATGTATCTTATGTAAGTATAAAGTGTAATATTTTGTGATAGGGTATAGGCCTACATCAAAAAAGGGATAGTATCAATTACCTTGTGTATATACCTTAAAATGAATCTGATTCAATCATAAAATTGGCCTTCCTCTTTTCATTTCATTCTCTGTACATTTAGAATATCAGCTCTTTTTCAATGTTTTCTATTTCTCTCTTCCTTTCTTTCTTTCTTTATTCTCACTCTCTCTTCTTCACTTTCTTTTTTTGTCTTCCCCTCTTCCGATCTTCTTCTTCTCCTCCTTTTTCTTATTCTCCTTCTCGTCTTCCTCCTTCTTCTTCTTCTCCTTCTACTTCCTCTTCTTCTTCCTCTTCTTAAATATCTCTCTTGTTCTGACCCTCACCCTCACCCTCATCTTCCTCTCTACCCATGATCTTCACTCACTCCCTATTTCCTTCCATCTATCCAACTCTCTCATCTGCTCAACTTCCCCACGTTCTTCATCAAAGATTTGCAGATTTTCCAGTCATGTGCCTGTCATTCCTCAGCTAAGAAAACACACATTGTGAACTAAAAGCTAAACTTTACTAAGACTTATGATGGGCAAGTCTGTTTGCTTAGTGTAAACCATGGAATGAAATTCTTTCAGGAACCAGACCCAGCATCATTTTCCGGAAGAACATACTCATTATTTGGTTGATTGAATGTGTGATGAAAACAAGGTTCAGCCTTGTTCATACATGAAAGATCTAGGCTACAGCCCAAAAGACCAATATACCACTAGACTGACAATATTGGTCTTGTGGGCCTCTTGACAACTTGTATAGAGTTCATGACAAGCCTTCCAGCTACTTTGTAGAAGATTCAATAGACCAACAACACATGACAATGATAGCCTGAGCGACTAACATTTTCTTTCTTCCCTTATTATATCTTTGCTTTTTTGATCTCGTGGGCCGCCAGTCTTATAGACCTTTTGGAACTTTCTTCCTTTCTATATTTTAATAAGTATTTGCTAGTTTATTTTGATGGTCTCATAGGCTGTCAGTATATTAAAACTCTTGTCAATGGCAATCTTGAGGGCTCAAGCAATACCCACTAAAAACAAGCCATAGCTATGTCTAATAATCAAATAAGTTGATTTAAAAGAATTTAAAAGAATGCAATTCATAAATTGCATCTTCATACAAATGCCTGCCTGCATACGGGATTTTTCTTTTCTCAATGAAGTTTGTAGAGATTTGAAAAGCAGGTGACTCTAATTGGATAAATGGGAAAACCATTCACACGTGTTGGTGTCTCATTCACTGGGTGTGTAATGGAAACATGGTGAGTCCTGGCAGGTGACCCAAGGCTTAATTAGAAGGCTTGTTCACACTCTGAGATTTATGAAACTTTGGAGTAAAATTGCTGACTGTTTTAATAATGGCAAGATTAAGTTTGAGGCTTGACCATTGCTTATCGTGAGTGAAAAGAACAATTTGAAGTTGGTCCATCGGTGGCAAGATTAAAGACGTAGCTTCTGATCCATTGCTCAATCTAGTGTGAATGTCTCCAGAAGGCTGCTTTCACAGTTGTGAGATTAATGGTTCAGCTTGTTTGATAAACCATTGTGAATACAGCAGCTCAAGTTGGATTTAACTGGAGAAAGATTAAGTGATATATATATCAAAGCATGGTTGGTCATTGCTTAATCCAATGTGAATGCACTTCCCCTCAGTTGATTATACGGAGGCAAGATGAAAAGTTAAGCTTGCTTGGACATTGCTTGATCCTCGATGTGTGAATACAACAATTCCTGATTTTACAGTTTTACATAATTCAAATTTTAATCTTGCTTTGCCACTGTTTTATCATGTGTTAATACCAACCCATTGGCAGCAGCAAGATTAGGATATAAGCGTGTTTGGCCGTTGGTCTGTGAGTACAGCAATTTCAAAGTACTTTCTCCTATGCAAGATGGTTGCTTAGCCATTGCTTAATCTGGCGTTGTGAATACAGCAATTCAAGATTTATATCAAAGCTGCAAGATTGAATTTGAAGCTTTATAGGCCAATTTGCATACACCTGACCACCCCCCCCCCCATCAGATTTACAAGATTGAGAGTTAATCTTTTTCTGCAATTGTTTAATCAAGTAAGTGTGAACACAGCAATGTGAGACTACCTTCACACATGCAAGATGGAAGGTTAATCTTGCTTGGCCATTACTTAATCCGGTGTGAATACACCAGCCCAAGATTGATTTCCTAGTGACTTATAGTTTGCTAGTTGAGGGAAGGAGTGAGAGTTGTTGTTCCTTCTCCACCAGAGTGACGTGTGTATGCCAGCCCTGCTCGATCCCTGGCAGTCAGTCGGACCTCAAATGTCACCAAACCCGATCCCTCCCTCCCTACTCCTCCTCCTCTCTCTCTCATCCAGAGAGCAAAGCAAGTGCAAGGCTTTGAAGATGGTGGACAGGGGGCAGATAGAGGAGGCAAGCTAGACCAAGCTTGGATTACTTGTCAAGGCATGTGTGAGTGTTGGATATCCAGGGATTCGCTACGTCATCAGACCAACACGATTTGTGAAATGGTGGATTTAGTCCCCTCCGGCTAGCCAAGCGAGCTGTGGAAATTGGATTAATGGTGTTAGGACGGACCAAAAGACTTAATATGATGGTTTGTGTCTGTATATAATAATATTATTCCAACCTCTTCTGTCTACGTGTTGGTCAATTATTTGATTTGGAAGTATGTTTGAATAAGGTGAGTGTGAAATCAAAGATATTCTTCCCCCTCATCCCTCCTTTCCCCCCTACCCCCTCCCCTACCCCCTCCTTTCCCCTTTTCTGTTATCTTCTGCTATCTTCTGCTGATATGAAACTCTTCTTTCTAGACAATTGGATACACTTTGATTTTTCTTGTATTTATGTAAGGGTTTAAATATTGACAGAAAGTAATGCTTTTCAATCTGAGCTTTGCTCTCCCTCTACTTTCATTGAGATCGAGTGTTGATAGGGATGCAGAGGGAACATAATTAAAGTCCTTTTTAAATTGTTTTTATTCATGCTGAACTAGAATTAAATTGAAAGTTGCATGCAACTTGTCCGTCACATTTGTAGCATTGGATGCACTGGTTCTTTATATAAGGCTAGTTGTGAATACTATTATTAGCAGCTTACTTGGGACTATAATTCTACATGTATATTAAGACATTTAGTTGAATTTCTACATATTGTTTGCCTTTTAAGTTTCACTTTTACTTAAAAATCAGTTTTGTTTTTTATATACATGTTCTATTTACCCTTATATCTCTTCTTCAAAAGACAAACATTTTAAAAGATAGATAAAGATAAGAATGTCACAAAACAATCTCAGGGGAGCTAGCCATTAGTCTTTGTTTTAGAAATGATTAATTATTAAATACCTGTCCTAAATTTAGTTAATATATATTATGTACAAAAATGTCTTTCAAATAAGGAGTGATATTTTTTTTAAGCCCATGTTCTTGGAAGTATCTTCATTACTCACATATACTGGATATTTTGCTGTGCACGAAATTGCTAAATTATGTGTTGTGTATAGATGATAAGAAATTATCAACAGAAAAAATTATTCCTTTTTCTAATGTAGCCATAAATCAATAGTTGAGTATTAATTGACAGAAATTTCCTTCGAACAATTTATCTTACAAATTTAAAACCCTAGCTACCATCCAGCAGAGCTGCCAATTTGAAGTGTTTGTTATCAATGGAGGATTTTCAAAAAGCCTATTAATCATGTCAGTGTGCTATGTTCCACCTCTAAAGAGGCCCAACCTCCGTCTCAAGCCCGGCCTCTTGGTAGCTATGTTAATAAGCAGTCGTGAGATCACGTTTCTTTCCAAGCTCTACAAAGGCTCATTGGGCTTGTAGAAACATGATCGTTCTACTGAGCCATGGTTGACCTATACATCTCTAGAAGCTTGTCTTTAATAGCTTTCAATAGACCTCTACTGTCTTCTATACATCTCTTGAATGTAGGATAGATTAACTCCATATGTTCGTGATTGTAACTCTGTATGACTGTGATGTTTACCCTTTAAAATGTATGTATGCTTTTTTTTCTTCAAAACTTAACAATATCAAGAAAAACATCTTAATGTGCAGGTATATTGTTTACATGGGCATCAATATTGCAAGGCATCTCTTTTATTTTGTAAATATATTTGAAATGTTTCAGCATAGTGATTCATATGTTTTTTATATATGATTAGTGCCCTGCAAGAGTAGATTTTAAAATGTATAAATTTATTTTTCTAAACTTCTGGATTTTGTTAGGGGGGAAAAGTTCATTAAACTATAATTATACCAACAATACATAAGAAAAATAGAACTTAAGTTTACACCAATCTTCATTTGAGGTGATTGCAACTACTTTCAAGTATCAACTCAAGGGAAATTTAAATACCCTAGTCTGTATTTCATTAAATAATCATCAACATTTTGTAATACGTGATGGACAGGATTTGTTAAATTGTCTTGAGTTGATTTTTTTCAAAAGTAGTTGTGATTGTGTTTTTTTCTCTGTTTGTCATTATTCAATTCCTCTTTCAATATTCTGTAATCCTGTTATGCAGTATTAATATTAGTGGTAGACTTTATTGGATTACCTGTTAAGGCTAAGGCTAATCTACCGCAAGCTCCGTCTCTGTGACATGCACTTCTTATCCTCTTCCATTTTTGTTTCTTTACATGCAGGTAACGAAGCTCGGACATCGGTACATAGAGGTAATAAAGGAAAGGAAGGCAAATACATTGAACAGTTTGGAATCTCACCAAGTAAGTTAACCCACTGACTACTGAATTATCTCATTCCCATAGGCTTAATACAGGGACTACCAGGTTTATGTTGGCAATGTGTTAAAAAAGTTCAGTTATGTGAACACAACAATATCTCTTTAAAGCAGATAATTCTCTTACTGTAGAAGAGCCATATACATGTACTATTGTTGGTATTTAATGGTGATGGTACAGAAATAGTTATCTACATAAGATATGACATTAGAACTAGTCACAATCATTTGCAGTCGTGCAGAATCTTCACTAGCTAAATGATGATAAAACTACGGACGTATTAAGGTCTGCATGACTATATACAATTTTATCGTACTATAAGTGTATGCATGAACGAAATCCCCTTATTTAACTTGATTTAACACAGTCTGTGCATTCCGTGTACATTGGTAAAAATAGTTATCTAAAAAATTTGCTAAATAATAACATATTTCCACCTATAATGCTCCATGTCATGGTTTATGGTAATTATATACTTCAGTAGAAATTGAACTCAAACTTTATGTTGTTGTTGTACATGTAGATTTAGGTGATTGTGGAGCCTTTGGATTCAAGCCCTCTGAAAAAAAAAGTAGTTTTGAAATATGTAGTGTCCTTATTAGGAAGGAGGGGCATTCCCCGTAGTTAAATATAGGAGGAGTTCTAACAGGCACAAAAGTGTAGGTATTATAGGCTTAACGCACTGTGCCGAGAGGTAGGAGATGCATGTAAGCAGTGCCTTTAAGAAGTGATGTGTAGTGAAGTGAGTGATCAAGCCATTGGAATGAGACTAGTGTGTCATCTAACTGAATGTAGTAGCACTTAACCCAGCCTCCCGCTGTCCCTATGAATTATACCAACACATCACATGAGTAAGTCAGAATACGACTAGTCTTCACAGAAGGCCTGTCTTCAGACTCGGGATATCATCCCCGAAGCTCAAAATTGCCACTTCACCAGATTGATATACGCTCATTACAAACTAGCTCAGACAGGGGCAAGTATCTTGAATAGAGTTTACAGTAAAACTTAAGTCAAACAATTAACCAACACTAGCTTTAGAAGTCTAGCCAAAACCTTATTTGATGCAATTTTTTTTTTATACTGGCGATAAACTTGATTTTTTCCTCGTTCACAAAATTTCAATGGTGAGATCCATTGAGGGCTGTGTATTATAATATGTTGTAGTTTGACAATTCCTGACAAATATCAAAACGATATGCATAGTTAACTCAATGAGCACCATTTGTTCATAAATATTTTAAGGTGATTAGTCTTACCAGATTCAGATTTCTACATCACTGTTTTTCTGGTTTTCTCTCTTCCTTATGTGTTCCTCCATTAAGAAAGTATACATATACAAAACTGTTGACTTGATATACGCTGTCAGCATCAATGTGAATTAAGTACATCACAATGGGAAAGTTTGTAACTTTACACACTGCAGGTGCTATTCTTTTAACCCAATAATTGAGATGTTTTACATATGTAACATACATTTTTTACAACTATTATCTATTTATTTGCTGTTACTTCTTGTTCTTTTCTCTAGACTGATACATTTTTCTTAGAAGGCAGGGCTTTATTTAAATGACATTCTTTATCAGGTATACTCCATTTCACATTCATCCCCTGTCTAATAGTTGATCCACTGTTCCACCCCTTCCTATCCCTACACCGCCTGCCTATAGCTCTTCCTCTCCTCTTAATAGTTTTACCAGTCCTCACTATACTTGTAATCAGATTACACTGTGAGCATGTAGGAATGTGGTTAGGAAGACTCTATAAGTTGTCATGCTTGTATTCACGTTACTCTACAACGTGTCTCCTAAAAAACCTGCATTAATTCTCCCATTTTGACAGACCATTCCAATTTTCTAGTCCTATTAGGACTAGGGCGATAGTCCATATGTTGGCATATCTGTTAGGTGGTTGGGTAGTTGTATGTTATGCTTTCCCATTATTTATTATGAGAATATTCAAACCAAGATTCATAGTTTTTTTTTAGTCTGAGGCACTCTTTAAGATCCAATGTTTCTTTGAAAAGGTAAAACACTGTAGTAATTACAAATGAATACCGGGGGCAAAGTTGTGGCCATTTGTTTTGTGGAATTGTCATTCTACTTCATTTTTCTTTATGCAACTCTGTCATGTCAAATTGTATTCTTCTATGTAGCAGAAAAATGTTCATACATATACTGTGATGCATCAAAGATGACAAGAGTAGACCATTGAACTCTGTCAGACAACAGCATTGAAACCTGTAGTTATTTCCAATTACCCCTGATACATGATAGAAACAAGTACTAGTAATGTAGATACAAACTTTCCAATTGTGATACAGTTTATTTACACTAATGCTGACCGGGTATATCTAGTCATCAGCTTTGTATACATGTATACTTTCTTAATGGAGGAACACATAATAACGAGAGAAAACCCCAAAATAGGTGATGTAGGAATCTGAATCTGGTAAGACTAATCACCTTAAGATCTTTATGAACAAATGGTGCTCATTGAGTGAACTAGGCATATGGTTTTATTATTTGTCATGACTATCTAGACTGGATATGAACACACAAGTATGCAATTGTGACAGCTTTTGTTTCTGTGCTCCAACATTTTATTGTATGACCTCTCTGACGTCTGTTTTTTTAAGAGAATCTCATTTTCCTTTCATCTTGGTAGTGTCTAACCATAATAAAGACTGGTTCACATATGCTGTTGTTTATCATGTGGGTATTTTGAGTGTACTTAAGAATGCTGTACCTCACAATTTTACATTTTATAACACATATTAGTAAGTGTACGTATGACCCCCAGAACATGTCACACTTTACCATGGCATATGTGAATGAACCTTAAATGATAAGCCACCAGTCCAAATAAAACTATGGAAGGAATACTGAGATTGAAAAAACATGCAATGCAATGAAATTATAACATATTGATAGTGATATTGTCAGGGATTATATATCCTTAATGTTTCTGACCTGTATTTGATTGTTTGATAAAGAACAAAACTAAAATGTGTCATTCAGTAGAAAGACAGATTATGACACACCTAATGACATGAACACATAATATCAACTCATACAAGTTTTACAAATGAAATAGTAGCGTGATTCTATTTCAGAACTCTGCACATCTTATGAAAAACAATCAAATCCATGCCGTGCAATTTTAGAGGTCCATGACTACCAAAAATAAATTGATTCATCACTGGACTAATGTTCGAATGCCTGGAATGTGACAAGTCAGGCAACAACTTCCACTTCTGGTTTTTAGAGATTTATTGAGTTCCTCCAAGTGAATCAGAAACTAAGAATCCATGGAATGTTCTCTTGTCACATTAGTTGACTACACTTTTTGAATGGTATTGAAATCAGAAAGCATCTGCAAAGTTCCTCTTTTAGATTTGGACATTGGATGAACTTAGCATGTATTTTTGACCTGCGATAAGACTACTGTAGTTTAGATTTATGCAGTTAAAGATCAAGTAGAGAAGAATTAAATGAACTTAGATTTAAGATGACATCATGGTCATGAGAGTAATTGAGCTTGGTTTTAATGGTATCCTTTGACAATTAGAGAATTGAATGCTGGTGAAAAGTGCCTGAGTGTTAGAAAGTTTCAGGCACAATGAATATATGAGTTAGTGTTTAATAAGGAAGTTTTGCTTCTCAGTGTATGTCTGCGGCTGAATATTTGTTAAACCTATCTTTGGTCTAAAATCTAAGGAATATGTGGCCTGTGGTCTAAGAAATTATGGTATTATTAAATACAACTAATCAATTTATGGTTTACATAAATGATGGAACCACAGTTTGAATTATTAGGTACAACTCTGCAGGTATATAGTCTGCTTGGAGTCAGAAGGTTATTATCTTTGTGTAAATATGAATTAACACCCTTCTGGCTCAAAACAGACAAGATGCTAGATACTAGAAGTACATTGTATATCAGTTAGAGTTTGTATGGTATAGTTTCTTGACTGTATGGTCAGGGTAGTCTGTAATGGATGTATAGAGTCTGTATAGAGTCTGTAGTGGATGAAGATTTGAATGGGGTCACATTCTTCCTGGTCCCGTAAAATACCAGTGCTTGTAAGTTGATCTTGTCAGAGCGCGTGTGATGAATGTATTGCTGTGTAGCTATAAACAATTTGACATGAAGATGTGTTGATGGGGAAGAGCAAGGGAGAGATGAAGGAAGAGAGAATGAGGCAGAAAGAAAGATGGAGAGAGAATAAGAGAGAAGTGAGAGAAGGGGAGAGGGATAACATTTATAATTTGTGGGAGAGGAAGTATGTATGAGAAAGAAAGAGATTAGAGAGGGTTAAGACAAGGGTGAGAAGAGACAAAGGAGAGAGCGGAAAGAGAGAGAGGGAGAGAGAGAGGAGAGAGAGAGGAAGAAAGATGGGAACAGAGAAAAGAGTAGTTTTAGATAGGCAGATCAATTGATAGATAGATAGATAGATAGCAAGAGAGACACGGAGACCGACAGATAGACAGTAGAATATGGAGGAGTAACCATGAACTGATAAAGCTTTGGAATGAGGTCAGGCAAGATTGAATAAATCAAGACAAATGACATAGATATATAAACCTGGTCAAGGGAAATCCTAGTTTAACCTGTTGACTACTGAATTTCTCTCATTCCCCTAGGCTTAATACATAGATCACCCACTTCCAGGAAGCAATGAGTTAACTAAACTGAAAGATGTAAAGACTTGAGAAAAAGAGATAACTCGGCATGTTCAGTAGATGAATTTGAAATTGGTCTACATGTAGCTTTCATTTTCTTCATGAGTAGAACAGGGTAGATTAACCTTTTGTGTTTGTTTTGTGAATCCATTTATCAGTATTAAAAGACCAAAGAGGTTACATTCGGGAAACGATAAAAGGGGTAGGAAGCAATAAAGATAGAGGCCTCAATATTAATAGAAAATGGTATTGAAATTGAACTTTAGTGAATAAGAAAGCAAATAGGAAGAGGGTCATGACAATATAGATGCATATAAACTGAGAAAAAGAAAGTTGGGAAAAAACAGATATATTAATAGAGAGAGAGAGAGCGAGAGATAGAGAAGGAAGAGGTAGTGCAAGATATGGGAGAAATTAAAGGAACCAACGTAACAGAAAAGAATGAGAAACCTAATGATGTGATGGTTCCATTCTTGCGGAACAGAACAGCACATGGACATTCTCCTGATTCCAATAACAGAGGGATACAACACATTCATGTGGTCTCTAAACTACACCCTGCCTTGCTGAATTATGCCTCCTATAGAGCCAGAACGGGGTCAATGAATTACACCTAGCATTTCAAAATATGATCTAGAATGAAATCAAAACAAAACCTGAGGGGAAATTGGCAAATTTCAACTTTATTTCCGTGTGCCATAACAGATATCTTATTTCAATTCAACATTGTACCCTTTGATAGGCTATGTCTGTAGAAATGCTTTTTCAGTTTCACTTGATGCCCTACACAAAAGTATTTAAGTATTTTACTATATTTATTCAACTTTATTCATAACCAGATCAGAAATTGTAAGTTCCAAGCAGTTTATGATTTCGTCACGTTTGACTTTAAGAGGGAGTATTATGTCATGAGCATTAGTGGAAGTGATGACAAACAAGTATAAAAGTGAGTAGGAGCCCTTTAGTTAGATATTTGTGAGTATGATATTTGTGAGTATGGTGGATATGTTTGTGATCCGTAGTAGATTTGAACTTATCATTTACATCTTCTCCAATAAATACCAAAACAAATGGTCATCTTTTAGTATTGCTTATCAGTCTAGATGATTTGTATACATAATATGAGTTGGTAAAAAAAAAAAAAAAAAAAATCTCAGAGTATTTGTATGTTTACAATGGCAAGAAAATATACAAAAGTACATACAGTGCATTTTAGTTCACATAATCTAGGAGCTAATCGTATTCAAAACTTTTCATCATAGATCTATCAAATCAAGGACCTTCCTGTTAATCCTGTACAAACAGAATCAAATGGAAAACAGAATGATGTACTGAGATCTAAGTGAAAGCATCATATAACATGATGACTATATATCAGACCCAAACAATTGTTTTTCAAAGCCATTTGAAGATTCTTGAAGTAGTATGAGACCAGTGAGAAATAGGTCAGATGTGTGTGTATGTTTATTAGTACTAGCATGGTAGGAGGAGGAGGGAGGGATAGGGGTGCTATTTATACTTGGTCTTGGCCAGTGCTAATACCAAGGCTTCTTGCTAGAAACAGCTGCATGCTATATATTGTGTGTGACTCTACCCACAAGTAGATAGGTTGTACTGGAGAAGATATTCAGAGATAGGTTCAAGGGATAAAACAAACTGATTGCCATCTGTGTTTTGAAGCATTTTCGTTAGTCACTGATAATTTCTAAAGTGATCCTTCAATGAAGTTATACTTGCTTTGCCTATCTTTTGCAAAAAAGTGATCTTTTAGGTGACTGAATTCTAGTTATGCTCTTCTTTTATGGGTATATCCCTCCACTGTGTTATCCTGTTTAATGGTCCTTTTGATCAGTGTTTGGTGTTGGGTGACATTTCATATATTGGACTATAATTCATAAGATTCAATACTTGTGTTTGTGATGTCACTAAAGGCTGTGTTTCCTTTCTGTACACATTTTCTTTTTGTTAGGGTCAGATGGAGTGCAATACAAAGATTTACAAGATATTTATCTGTAGATGTTCTAATATTCTTTTCGTTCTTGCTCCTGGTTGATGGCCATTATATGTTTGATGTCTGTAGAGGGCATCCGCCAAAGGAATGAATCCGCTACCCTATAAACCATGTGGTCATTGATCTCTGTGAATACTGTTCTTTTGTGCTTAGCTCATGGTGGATGGATTGGTAGTAAGCCCCGTATCTCTGACATCCATCAGACCGGTATCACCTTAACGTGGGGTGCTGCACCTGTCAAGAAGTCCCGCACTCAGCTCAATTACATCCTAGAAGCCAAGGACACCTACAGCAAGCAGTGGACACTCATCGCTACCGATATCCTTGATACCAAGTTCTGTGTAGAGGAGATGGACCAGAAAGGTGCCTACATGTTCCGGGTGCGTGCTGAGAGCGAAAGTGGGATCAGTGAACCGGGAGAGGAGTCAGATCTCATCAAGCTCAAGGATGTGGGTAAGAAAGAAGGTGTGATGGGAGCAGGGAGAGTAGAGTAGGGGTAGGGTAGGGGTGTGACTACCGGTAGACAAAATAGGGTGTGGTGGCAGCGGTGGGATTGGAAGGGTATGGTAGGGGTTCGACTTGACCAAACACAGGGAATTGTAATGGTATGGCTGGACCAAATATGTTATGCTAGGGGTGTTTACAAGACTAGTTTACTAGACCAAAGAAAGAGTTCATTAAGTAGAGGTACTTCTAAACCAAATGGGATATGGTAGGGGTGTAATTAGACAAGACAGAGTGTGGTTGCATACCACAGGTTGTGGTGAGTACAGATGTAGTTTAACCAGGCAGGGTATAATAGGGAGCAACTATTCCAGAGAGGATATTATAAGGGTGAAACTGGACAAGATGGGATGTGGTAGGTACATCAGCACAAACAAAAGAAGGGGAGGGTGGTGAGATGCAACTTAACCAAACAGGGTATAGTAGGGGTGTGGCTGGACAAGAGAGAGAGTGGCAGGGGTGTGACATGGAGTGACTAGGGGCTGCCAAAGGTTTGCCTCACCCGAGGGACATTCTTTTATGCCAGTTATTGGCAATCCTGCATGTTCTATGTCTTTTTACAAGTCTCTGAGTAATAATTTTTCTTTTTGATTACATGTTTATTATAGAAAGTCATTTTCAGTTATTCTTTTTCATTGATGTGATGGAAATACCAACTGTTCATCTTTAATAATTTGTTCATGTTTATATGTATGTATTTTGCAACAAACTGTACGAACTTAGGTCTACCTGTCATCCATAAATATCTACATTTTCCTGATGTAACCCCTTTTCAGTATCCAATGCATGTCTTTTCTTTCAATAGAAAAGGGGAGAGATGGATCTACATCTTAATCTACTTGCATGACTCAGAGTTTTTGAAGGTATTTCCTCTCCACCTTGCTCTCTTTCTCTCCTCCCATCTTTCAGGCAATAAGGCAAGACATACGCCTTCACAGTCCAACAGCACAGCAAACAAAGGTTACCCATAACTCTTCTCTTGCAATCAGATTTTTGCTGCCATTCCGCACAAGCTGCATTGAGCCTTAAAGCTTCAATACCAAATTCATCTGTTCAATTCCTTGCAATTTCTGATGTGATTTTCCCACTCTTGTTTCTTTCATTTCTTATATTTGATCATTCCTTTTGCATATTCCAGTCCTCCTTTAAGCTTATTGAATATGGTTTCCTATTAATTACTTTTCCATAAACGATAGTATCATATGCAATCATTTAGCCACATCAACTGCCTTTACTCTTGAGATTAGGAAATCTGGATCTTAAGAATGAAGTACAGTAGGTTGTTTTGCACTTTGGTTGAGAACATTATTTAATTACTTCAGTTAAAACACATCTCTGCTCATTATAGAATTATTTAAAGAGTTAAGTGGATAAATTAATACTATCCGTGCAGATTGTTCCACATGAAATTCAAAATTCATGTTTCATCCAGTAAACTGGGCAAGAAAAGCTTGTTTTTGTTTCAAATAGATTGTAGAAACTGAATATTTTAGAATGCTATTGAGACGAACAGAGAAAAAGGGGTATCATTATTATAAATTGTCCCAAATCTTATTTGTGATTCATATTTGTGTACTTTGAGAGGGTTAAGAACAAAACAATAAAAATCAAACTTTTCTAAGGTGTGATTAATTGTAATTTGCCATTTAAGGGAATCTCTTTAACTCTTCCACTGACTGCATCCGATTCCTTGCCCGACTTTTCACCTATTTTCAGAATGGCTCTAAGCATATCCGATCCCCAATCCTTAGGAAACGCATGTTTGTTGGAAGTTTATCCCTAATGTTTGATCAACTTTTTTTCATATTGATGTGAATTTCCGACTACCTTGTACAATTCTGATTATCAATTGCATCTTTCCTTGATTTTCTCCTCATACTTTCTCATCTCTTTTGTTTGAAGTCTGATATGTTTTTATTGTTAAGTCCTTATCTATTCTGTGTGTTTCATCAACGCTGTATCTACTATTTTCCTACCGTGACCTGACGCCACTTAGATTTATACCCATAGCTTATGAAATTGCATCTGTTCAGTAAATTAATAGATAAATGGAAAATCCATCTGATATCTGTGAGTGGCACATCATAGCTGGATTGTACTGTCTTGAATTTTTATCAATTCATTTTTAAGGATAGAGTTTGGTGATATATTTGTATGTTTATCTTTTCAAAGAGTTAGAAGTCTTGTAAGAAATACCCACTAGTGTAAAACAAAAAGCTGAAATGGGCTGCAGATAACAATTTCGGATAAATAAGTACAGATGTTGTCCTGAATATGGTATTGTTTTTTACAATTATATCTCAAGTGAAATTAAAGTTGTGTTTGTTTTGTTTTTTTGTTGATATTTTGGAAAGTAGAAGACCTTTTAATGCATTCTTTCAAGATATTACTCATAGCTTATTTACACATATCTAAGACCATAATAACAATTTAGAAGGATGTCTTAAAACGATACTCCTTCAGTAAATATGTTCTTGTTTGCTGTGTTACATGCTGAGTGTAGGATTGTTTTCTTAAATAGTGTTTTCTGTTTGTCAGGTTTTAACAACTTTTATAGAGGAATCAAATGAGTTGGATTTTATCAGATATTATCTTAAGACAATGAATTTAACCATGCACATCAAATCAGTCAATATTTGTAGATAAGAGTATGATGATAATCCTAAACCTTATGCCATGCTTTCTTCAGATGATTTGATCAAATTGTAATTTCAGTATAACCTTCCATTTATAAGTCTGAAGTGAACTAAAGGTCATTGTCTGTTTTTAAACTTAAGAGGGCAGCATGCTTTTAGGAGAATAAACTTCATTAGTGATGTCTTAAATATTACAGCACTCAATGCTGTGCTAGCTAGTTCACTATTTTTCCCCAGCACTTTTACTCAGGACTGAGTACAAATTCTGTACATAGAAACTTTGTAAATCACTTTCTGTTAATGAGATACAAGTGTAGTGTGTAACATGACCTTAAACTATTATCCCTTAAATTTATGCAGGGATAACAGATGAGTGATAGGTTGAAATGGCAATTTAGCCAATGCTTCTCATTGCTAGGCTGTTCTAAATATTATGGTGCTATTGTATCAAATAAAAAAGAAGGCCACTACTAATAGTGCCGTTTTTATTTATAATTTTTACTTCATTAATTTTCGCAACTTATGGATCATGCAAGAAATGGACATATATTTGGTTTAAAGACTCTCTATAATTTGTTCTGGTATGTAAGGAAAAATATATATTCCATTGATATTTAACAGGTAAACTAAATGAAAAAGTTTTAAATCTAGTTGTTAGGTAGGCCAATGACATTCAGAAAGAAGAAATTATTGTTTGGTACAGAAACAGTTGACCTCATTCTAAGATCTGAATTCATGGTTTTAAGAAAGAAATCTCTCCATTCTTGTTTGTAGGAAACCAACCCCTGTTTGTGAAGACCACTGAGGAGGTGTTCGCTGTGAAGGATGGCAAAGCAACCCTCTCCTGTACCCTGTCTGGGGACCCTAAACCCAAGGTGGTCTGGATGCGGGAGGAAGAGGTCCTCAAGAACTCAGACAACCTCAAGGTCTCCTCTCAACCTAATGGAGTCTGCTCGCTAGACATCTTAAAGGTCACTAGTAGTGAGATAGGGGAGTACAGGTGTATAGCTACCAATGAACATGGAGAGGCTAGCTGTAGACTTTATCTTGATGTCGCAGGTGAGATGTGTACTGTGTCTACCGTTTGGCTCCTGGAAGATTTCAATGGCTATTTCCAGCATTATTGCTCCATGGCTAGTCTCTTACACTAACAATAGAGCCTGAATTTTACACTTGTGCTAAACCTATTCCTAAACTGATTCCTAAACTTAATACACTGTTGGTCATAATGGTGGAATAATTATTTTTACCCCAATTTATTGAATGATTTTGACAATGATTTATTTTCCTAATAGATCTAGATAATAGTATACATTCTCAGGTTTTATTGAATGACAATTGGGGAGTGTTTGTTTTGCGTGACTGCTAAAGCATATGTGTGCTACTATGCTAATCAACTAGGGGACCTACATCCTTAAGTCATAACTGACAGTAATGGGGATTAATGCCCCATAAAAGGGCACTAATATAGCACATCGATACGGTTTTGATCCTGGGGGCTCACAGTAACGAGGCCATTGCTTAGCCAATGAATCACGACTGTACGCAGCGGGCGCTAGGGTACGTCGACGCCCCCACAATAACAAAAAAACAAAGAAAATGCAATAAATTTTCAATAATTCATTGCATTTTCCCCCAGTCCCCAACAGGAAAAATTCCTCTGTTGGGCCATGCATTATGGTTCAAGGCATGCCCACGTAGAAGATTTTTTTTTATGTTGGGGTCGGGGCAAAATGCAATGAATTATTGAAAATTTATTGCATTTTCTTTGTTTTTTTGTTTTTGTGGGGGCGTCGACGTACCCTAGCGCCCGCTGCGTACAGTCATGATTTATTGGCTAAGCAATGGTCTCGTTACTGTGAGCCCCCAGGATCAAAACCGTGTCGATGTGCTATATTAGTGCACTTTTATGAGGCATTAATCCCCATTACTGTCAGTTATGACTTAAGTACGTAGGTCCCCTAGTTGATTAGCATAGTAGCACACACATGCTTTAGCAGTCACGCAAAACAAACACTCCCCAATTGTCATTAAATAAAATTTAAGAATGTATACTATTATCTAGATCTATTAGGAATAAATCATTGTCAAAATCATTCAATAAATTGAGGTAAAAATAATTATTCCACCATTATGACCAACAGTGTATATGGCACAATCACAACCCTATCCATCACATTCTATCTTTGATGAAATAAAGCGTGAAGTAATTGTCACTTGAGCATGTTTAAGATAATCTCAAATACATAAGCATGCTTCTAGTTATCGTTTTAATAGAGATGAAAACTGATACCACTTTTTGGTTACAGATTACATCGTTTATTTCCCTACCCAACTTCTTGTACTTTGGAAGGAAGGGGGAAAAAAATATACCCTTCCAAATCTTTAATATGTAAACAAATTTAACAGTGTCAAAATACTGAAATTATTCATTTGGAAAAAAAAGATGAAATCGTTCAACATCTGGTCTGTAGTTTGAACTTATAGTACATGTATTTATGTAATAAAAGTCTCCAAAACATGGTTACCTGTGATATATCAACATTCTAAAATCAGTGACTGTAAAATTTAAGTTCAATTCAAATTAGATTAGCTTTACCAGTTCTGAATAATCTTGTCCTTCAGTTTCCACTCAAGCAATACCACTCAAACTGGTGGTCTGTCCTCGTCATGTTTCTTCCTCTCTATTTTGATCTCCATTTATCTTTGCCCCTTTTTTAATAAATCAGGGCTGAATAGTAAATTTAAATTGATCATTGATCCCAACTTAATCTGTCACTTGTCTGTATGAATAGGGATTTCTTTTTAAGAACTTTTCAAGGCCCTAGACATTGTTAGCATCATCCTGTGCTGATGTTTAGTCAGGAAGTCTTGTTTGTCAAAGCCTTGCCAAATGGCTAAAGACTACTCTTATCACTTCAAGTATTATGACAATTGGAAAAGCTAATATGACGTATGATACAACTCCAACTACTCATGGCATAAATGAGTAATGGCAATGATTTCCAACATGTGATCAAATTTTCTTAGCATATTGTGGAGCTTTTGCATGAATTTTTAATAAATATGTTCAATCTTCTGAATTTTTTGAGCAATTATCTTCCAATGAAAACAATAAGCCGATTAATCCCAAGTAGGTCATCCTAGACTTGATCAATTTTGTTGAGTCTCTTCCTTACTCTTTGTTTCCATCTACCAAATCTCAAAAGCATAAAAAATAGCAATGTTCATAAACAGTCTATAAATGTTAATATCTTTGTTATATGTTCACACAGAGCCCCCTCATTTTGTTGAGACCTATAAAGACACGGAGGGAACAATAGGTCAGTCCATTCGGCTGGAATGCAGTATAGATGGTATCCCAGAGCCAGAGGTCATCTGGTCTAAGGATGGCAAAGTCATCGAAGACTTTGAGAGGTATCAGTTCTTCTATGAAGGAGAAGAAGGCTTCGCTTTGGAGATCATCAACTTTGACAAAGAGGATTGCGGAGTCTATACGCTGGAAGCATCAAACATAGCCGGCAGTGTCTCGCATTCAGCTGAAATCTATGTCACATGTATGTTCCTGTCTCTCGATAAATAGATGTGAACAACTCTGTGTATATAGAACTATTCAAGTTTTTCCCATTAATACTGATGTTTTTAAGATTTCTGAGCTTGGAAATTCTGGTGTTTGATCCATATTGGAATCTAATGTAAGAATAAATTATAGACACTCCAATTACTGGAAGCTAGTACAAAGAAATCAATAACAGAGTAATACTGTGATGAATATCAATGAAATATTTAGTTGATCTATTCTGGATAAATATTGTCATTATCATGTAATCTCTGAAATATTCACATTGTCTTTTCAAAAGGAAAGTGGGTTTGTAAACATGACAAAATTGCAGCTTATTTCATAGAAATATATATTAAGCATATGCTCCTTATAATCTCTTAGTTCTCACCATCCTGTCTGTCTCATCTTTGTTCTGTTCCATGATGATAATTAGCTGGACCTGATGGGTATAGGAGAGTCTTTATCAAGAAAGACATCCATGTTGAAGATGAATATGAACTCCTCACTGAGCTCGGAAGGTAAATATGGAAAGGAAGTGTTTCGTCAGATTTCTAAGATTGCCATCAAGAACGATTTTATTTCACATTCTTTGCTTTCAACAGGTTGGCTCAATTGATATATAAATGACTCTTACTCTACAATCCTCCAAGTCATGAACAGATGTTGACTAGTAGTTATATATTAAGAGTATGGTGCAGTCATACAATTATTGGCCCAATGCACAAAACTTACCATGGTAACTTTGATGATAACTTTGCCATCAATGGTAACTACCATGGAAACCTTGATTTTGATTGTCTGTTGAGCCCTGTTACCATGGTAGTTGCCATTGATGGCAAATTAGTTACCATCAATGGTAAGTTTTATGCAACAGGGCCAAGATAATAGCATAGGAACAAATGTTATAAAGGTTATAGGTTTCTCAAGCTTATAGTCATTACAATTTAAATATTGTTGTAAGGTTTATTTTAGTGGCGCTTGTCATTCAGTTTATAACATTTGCCACGTGACAGTCTTGTGGAAAGGCACTTCATTTTTCTCTTGCCAAAACGATACTAATTTTTGTTTATATTAACTTTGTCTTATTTCAGAGGAGCCTACGGTGTTGTTCACAAGGGTATCTCTAAAGCAGACGGTAGCGAGTGTGCCGTCAAGACGATCCGTGTGAAGGCAGGCATGTGGGATGAGGTGCGCAATGAGATAGCCGTGATGGGTCTCTTGGATCATAAGAGACTCATCAAGCTCTTTGATGCCTACGAGACCAAGAGAGAAGTCGTCATGGCGATGGAGATGTATCCTTTCATTAGTTTTATGTCTTTATCTTTAACAAAATCAACTTAAGACAATTTCATTAAGTTTGTGCATCAACTGTTGAAAAGTGCAAACATTGCAATGACATATTACACAATCTAGACATAATTTTTAATGGCAATGTAAGTAGGGTATTGAATACGTGATTTAGAATAATTTCTTCAAAGTATTTGTGATCGCGTTTGAAAGATTTGAATTAAATTATTATTCACCATATTGGCCTAAAAAAATGGACGTTACAATATTTGAGGCAATGCGATATAATTTTTTTTTTTTAATCAAACATATATCATAGCAAAGAGGTTTTAAAGTCATTTAAATCATTAAAATTGCTTTTGCATTGTACATTTTCATGATGACGACACTGTTCCATGAATTTCAAACTTTACAATTTATAAACCCATTTCAAGCACAGATACAAGCTTTAAATCAAAGAGCCGAAACTGATAAATACCAGTCAGAATTTTGGCAAGTAAAACCCATCAGCAACACTGAAAGGGTTAAGAAGGGATGATTAATGTAGCCAACTAAGAAATGTCTCATGTCAGTGTTAGTCAACAAAGGAAGGGTTTAAGTAAGAATTAGAGCACTGGACATGACTGTGGAAGAAGAACAAGAGAGAGAGAGAGAGAGAGAAAGAAATAAAGATATATATATAGAGAGAGAGAGAAAGAGAAAGATATGTAGAGAGAGAGAGAGGGAGAGAGAAATTGTAGAGAGAGAGAGAGAGAGAGAGAGAGATATTATAGACAGAGATATATATAGAGAGAGAAAGAGAAAGATATGTAGAGAGAGAGAGAGAGATTGTAGATAGAGAGAGAGAGAGAGAGAGAGAGATTGTAGACAGAGAGAGATATATATATATAGAGAGAGAGAGAGAGAAAGAGAAAGATATGTAGAGAGAGAGAGAGAGAGAAAGATATTTTAGACAGAGATATATATAGAGAGAGAGAGAAAGAGAAAGATATGTAGAGAGAGAGAGAGAGAGATTGTAGATAGAGAGAGAGAGAGAGAGTGAGAAAAGTGGCAGACTTATTACAGTATTTGTATTAGTAAGCACAATAATCAACAAAGGATATTGAGAAGTGGCGGATTATGAATGTCTGTGTTTACACTGTCAGCATGTATTGAAAGATATCAGTTGAAAGGAATCAGCCTTTACAATCACTTGTGCAAAGCTTTGCAATGCTCTGAACTCACTTTGCTTGCTTGTGCATGAGTGCTACTGAATAATTAAACATTAGAATGTAACATACAGTAGTAGATAACATCTGAATACAGGAATACCTTGGTATTATCTTCATGACTGGGAGAGAATCATTCTTTTGATTTCATGCAAAAGCCATTAGAAGGGATAAGACTAAGAGGATATTTGTATTCCTCATTCTCTGTTGAAATCAAAGGTCTGCTAGCTATAGGTGAGTTATTTTTTCTTTTCATAAGCAGATAATTAAGTTTTTGCATTTATATTACATGTTTTTCATTCTTTATCAATAAAATTGCATTGTCATAGTATATAGCTACAATGGTCTTCATGCATAATTGTAATCTTTAATACTTCCATTATAAATCAGTAAACAAATTTGATTTGATTTGATCTACTGTATGTTCTGTTTAGATTAAGAATGGCATTATTAAACTTAGATAATGGTGATGCCCATTTTTTCTCCTAGCAGATAATGATTTTAATACAGTCATTCTCATTATTTATTATGCACTCTCTGCGCTCATTTGAATATCTTTAAATGTGCTTTAGGCACCTGAATTCAATGAATAAATCTACCGACCTTCTTTGAAGGAGCTGTTTATTTTATCATTGTCTGTTATCTAGTAACAGCTAACAGTGCAATCAGCTGTTTTCCTGTGTTTCCAGTTGCTATAATCCTAATCTGTTATGTTTTGTGATAATCATGATATTGTCTAAGGGCATAAACTAACTAACATTAGCTAGTTTAAATAAAGGTGGGGTTCACGTGACATATCCCTTACACAGAAGTTTAAGTCATGGTTTTATTAAAACTTTGAAATAATCTTGCACTTCATAGGACCTTGTAGATGCACTTGTAGTTATGAAACTGTAAGTTCTTAACTCGGAGTTGCAAACCACAATATATCTTGAAGTTTTAGCTCAATAACTACAAGCAGGGGGAGGCGGAATCCTCACTCAAAGTGATGTGTCATGCGGACACAATTAATTTTGAAAGCGTGTAGTTAAAATGAATACTTGACCAACTTGTAGTTAGGAACTTTGAATATTGATCTTTTGGTCCTAGATGTGAACCCTTATCTTATTTTAGTGGACCATTGTTTATAACTTCAAGGTTTCACAAACTTAAATTGAAAAACTATGATTGTCCTGTGAGGACATGAGGACTTAGCTATCTTTCAGTCCGACTCTTAGATAATCTTGTTTCATGTTTTGTAAATTGGGTCAAGGTGAACTTTTCTTCCATGAATTTCTTGTGCCTATATACAGAGCTACAAACTGAGAATAGGAGTGAGAATATGCAGTTATAAACAAATACAGACCAGAATTCTATCAGAGGATATAGGCTTTTAGTGATTTTCATTACTGTATATATTAGAGACTATGAAGCTAAAAGGGCATATAAGTAGTCTGTGAGTACTAACAGTTTTGTAGAACCTAACCTTTGCCCCCAGAAAAGATTGAATAAAAAATAAGTAAATTCATTGAATATTAGGGTAGGCATTTAACTGAAAAGTCCACCCAGTAGCTGCCTAAATTGTACTATTCTCAGCTAAACAATCACATTTCATTAACTTTGTTGACTGAAACCAAGGGCAAACTATTGATCATATAGCCAGTGGTATACCTATCAAATGACCTTGTTAAACAAATGCTATCAGTTGTGGTTCACAGCAACCGGGTTGTAATTGAGAGGTCTAGGTTGTTTAAACTAAGTCAATCATTAATACGCTCATTCCAGCTCCATTCAGGGAAGTATAAGGATGACATTCATGGTAAGTGGGAGAAATTATACCCTATAGAGCTAGATTTCGGAATATATGTTTGCTTACATAAATCATTTAGTGAATTGTAATTGTATATGTCACAGAGATTGTCTGCTTATGATTGTTTATTTGCATTCTGATTTTATTTACTGATATAACATACTTTGGTATTTGATTTAGATGAGTGGATTATATTGTGTTATGTCCACCTTGCTTTGGCGTTTTGATGAAGGATATCACCAGGGATATGTGAGTTAAACTCACATATCCCTGATATCACATTGGCAAATTATATTAATTATGTTAATTTGGATTTCAGTCTGTTGGATTATTGATCGTCTCTTATAACTACTACTCCATAGTACTCTCTCATCTCTCTCTCTCATCTCTCTCTCATCTCATCTCTCTCTCTCTCTCTCTCTCTGTCATTCTCTCTTTCTCTCTGTCTATGTCTCTCTCTCTACCATTCTCTGTCTCTCTGTCTGTCTCTATCTCTCTCCCTCTCTGTCTCTTTCCCTCTATCTCTATTTTTCTCTTACTTCCTATCTCTCTCTTGTCTTTGTTCTGCTTTTGTTTTCCTTTACCTATGGTTCTGTATTATTGTGCAAAATAAATTCAATCAGTAATATCATTCAATATGTCAGCAGCATCACATTACCAGCAGAATGTCAGATGTTACTCCAATTATCACTAGAATTCTTTGTTCAAGTACTTTGGCTAGTTTCCTGTTGTTGTTTCAGCACTCCATCTTTCCGCATGACACAGAATTTTTTTTTTTTTTTACGGCAAATGATTAATAGGTAATGAGAAACCTATATGTAGTTGCTGGCTGTATATGCATTTCATTTGAATTTGATAGGCACATGTGCGGGTTTGCACTGTCTTATAGTATATGTAGAGGATATACGTCATATCTGATTTAATGTCAGTGGATTTTCATTCGCTGTAAGGAGTCTACAAGCATTGGAATATTGTTGCAAGGTCTGTGGTTATTTCCTTGGTATCATTCAAGCTAGATTCAAGTATGATAACTTCTCTTTGTGTATAAACTATAGTCTACACTGCAGTTTACAGCTAGTATTCATATTAAGATAAATAGTAATTCCCATTTTGCAAAACGATAGTTTGCATTAATTTTCCTTTCTCTGCCATTTTGCCATGGTCTAATAAATTCTTTTCTGATCATTTTGATGTGTTCAGTTGCATACCAGGTATAAATGTTAAGTTGACATTGCTTTATGTGAATGGCTAAAGCGCTCATGCTTACCGAACAAAGGTCAATTATGACATTCACAAGTAAATAAATCAGCACATAACAGGAAACTACTTCAGATTTTTGTCTGAATAATAAAAGGTCCTGTTTATCTAGAGCAAACAGTACTACATTTTTTCTATAAAGAATGAGGTATTATACCCATAAATACTACATTATTGCAGATTTTTACAAGAGCCATATTGTTTTATATGGAGTGGCTTATAGTCACTTGTGTGTGAATCTTCAAGGTGATTTTGTGGCTGAAGCAAGAGCTTGGAACTAAAAGGAACTGAGTTTGCAGTTAAAACAAGGTATATAGATGAACATGTACAATTGAATATGTTTTAAAAAAACTAATTACAGCAAAAAAAATGGTCTTTACGTATGGTATGCATTTGCACTGCGTTACGACATCAATAGGTTTTTAATAGGTGAAAGGAAGGCCGGTTGAAAAATACTAATTTTGGAGGTGCTGAGTACTAATTTGTACTTCCAAAGGTTGGCAGCTCTGCCCATTAAACACTGAAGGTGACTATGCCTATGTTGAACTTCTTGGAACTTCAGTTTGGAATATGTTGATTACAGTCTCCCTTCTAAGATGTTATAGATCCTTTCTAAGTACAGTTTCATTGTGTGTTCAAAAGTCACATTCGTTTTAATGGCATACAGCTATATATGTGAGCTGTTAGCTTCATTTGCATAGAGTTAGAAGAGTAATAACTCACATCATGTATCAAAGGGTTAATGCCTTTGTGGCGGTCAAGGATGATGAGGAAGCTATGTGTGGTTAGGAAGTTTATATGCTGTCTTTATCATGAATCAGGAAACATATCTATTCTAGGAAACCGGCATCTGCCTCACAAAAGGGCAAATTTGATCTAGTTCTGCATGAGAACAGTGACTTAATACGTTTATCGTTTTAATTATATCAGTTAGAAATATATACGGTAAGCAATGGATTTGAGCTGTGGTGAGTAATACATCATTACATATAATTGTCTTGAGAATGACTTTTATGAAGTCTGTAACAATACTTTTACTTTGTTTGAACATTTTGTTGTTGCATGTGAGTGCTTATGATCAAAACATATAGCCATTATTGTGGTCTCGCTTTTGAAAAAATTCATTTGATATCCAACTTCATAAGAAGGAAATCATAGAATTGCTTTTTAGCATCTAGTCGAAGTGAAATCTCTTATCATTTTCCTGGTATGCTTTTATCATACTACAGTCAAATGTGATTGAGTATCCACTATATAAACTCTTTTTTTTCTGTAGTGGTCATATATCAATTAGGAAAAGATATATTTCATGTTCAAAAGCAGGGGCTTCTTTTAAATATTTTGATGATTATATTCCTTGACTTGCTACTATCTATCTACCAGTTTGACGGGAGGAGAGTTGTTTGAACGTATCGTCCAGAGGGACTCTTTCTCAGAGAGTGAAGCCGTTGGTTTCCTCAAGCAGCTCATCGATGGTCTCATCTACATGCACGATAGAAATGTCGTCCATCTAGATTTGAAGGTAAGTCCTCAGATCATAAATTTCTAAGGATTTTTTCCTCTAATTTTACATTTGGTTCAAGACTTTTTAAGGGCATAAATTACCTACTGTAGTATCAGTCCAAGTTTTGAATATAACTTAAGTTTACAATGTAAGTAACTTTTTTTCTTCAACAAAGAACTATCAAAAAATTAAATTCTGTAGATTTGTGACGTCCCTTGAGAGACCATTGGTCAACCAGTGGCATGAATGGCCTGCCATAGTTCAAGTCCAACTTATGTCGATCTTAGTCTTTGTGAAACACCACCCAGGTCCCTCTTATGAATTACCACTGCAAAACTTCTATTTAACACAATTTGTTCACAGTCAATCAAATAAACAATTTCACTTTCTTATTAGATTATTGCAACATGTCATTGATAACAGTTTCATAAACATAGGCCTTGATCTCTTTAGTCATTGACTAACCTATCATTTACAGGAAATGGATGGTTCCTCTTTTTCAAAACCAGACATTTACTGTTATGCCCAGACTTGTTGACAAGTCATGAATAAAACCTTATTTGAACTTGAACTTGAACTTGAACAGATTAAAAATAGTCTAGAAATTCTTCCTGAAATGTGAAAAATGCAAAACTAATCTTATGGAGCACTGCATGATGCATCTCACGCAAATCTGGTTTATCAGGTTTTAAAATAAAAGTCTCCTCGGTGATACCAATATTTTCTGGTTAGTACTTAATAGGAGATTTGAACCAAAATGCATGTATATTGCTCAAATCAGTAAATTTAGAATGAAGTATAACCTAAAAATGAGAAAAATATAATTTTTCCTGTAAATATCCCTTTACTTTGCATTGTTCTTCTTGTTATTTTATCACCAGCCTGAGAACATTCTCCTAGTGGCCCCAGAGTCTGATGACATCAAACTGATTGATTTTGGTCTAGCAGCTGTGTTGAAGGAAGGAGAGGAGATCACATGTAAGTTTGGTACCCCAGAGTTTGTGGCTCCAGAGGTCGTCAACAAGCTACCTGTATCCACTGGAGCAGATGTATGGGGTGTTGGTGTCATTGCATTTATTCTGTAAGTGTACATGTGCATAGGAACTCTTGTTATTGTTTAGTTCTTATTTTCTATTGCATGACAGCTTTAGGCCATTAAAAAAAATATACATGTTTAGCGTCCCCGCCCGCTTCCTTTTTGGGGGCCGCCTCCTATTTTTTTCTTTTTTTTCTTTTTTGAATTTTTTTGTTGTTGAAATTTTGTTTGATTTTTTTTCTTTTTTTTTAACATGAAAAACAATGCTAAAATGGATCTATTTCTGATTTAAAAAAAAAAAAAAAAAAAAATCGGCGGCCATCTTGAAAAATAACCCGAAATTCAGGAAAAATGTACCGAGCGGCCATTTTGAGTGGCCATTTTGAAAGAAAAAAGAAAAAGAAAAAGGGCCTCCTCCTTCCTATTTTTCGAAAAAACAGGACGCTAAACATGTTTTTTTTTTTAATTTGGCCTCAGTTCTCTTTATTATTAGTTAAGGCAGTTATACTCTCATTCTCTCTCTCTCTCTCTCTCTCTCTCTCTGTCTTTATCTCTCTTTCTCTTTATCTCTCTTTCTCTCTCTCTCTCTTTCTCCCTCCCTCTCCCTCTCTTTCTTTGTTTCTCTCTCCCTCTCTCTCTCTCTCCCTCTCTCTCCCTCTCCCCCTCTCTCTCTCTCTCTCCCTCCCTCTCCCTCTCTTTCTCTTTCTGTGTTTCTCTCTCCCTCTCTCCCTCTTATTTTCACAGCCCACTCTGTCAACATGTCTTTCTCTTTATCTCTGTCATTCTATTATTTCAAATATTCCGCCCCCCCCCCCCCCTCTCTCTCTCAAATTTGAACTCGCATAATTATAAGTTTATTTGGTGTTATTTCCCATACCCCTTTGATTTTCCTCCTTTCTCTGCCTCCCATTGAGTTAATCTAACCTGTTTATATGATAATATTACATATTGAATATGTAAGATTTCTCTCATGATTGAAAAAAAGAGTTATTAGATTACATTATCAAGCTCTATTTTTAATTCTGCTGGTATATGTTCATGAGTAATCATGAATATTATAGCAATACCCCTTGGATCAAGAGTGTTTTGTAGGTTAGGTTTTCAGTTTAATCAACATTTATCATTGTGATCATGCTCAAGCTTCATTCCAACTGCTCAATGATCTCTCTCTCTCTCTCTCTCTCTCTCTCTCTCTCTCTCTTATATTATCATCCCAGACTAAGTGGTATATCTCCGTTTGCTGGTGAAGATGACCGTCAGACCCTTCTCAATGTCCGAGGTGGTCAGTGGGACTTTGATGATGAGGTTTGGGATGACATCTCAGATGAAGCTCAGGATTTTATCTGGCTCTTGTTTGAAATGAATGCAGAGTGAGTATACTGCTAAAACATGTGCTATGGTGTTTATGAATATTATTATTATTATCATAGATTAAATAAATTAATGAAATGAATATGGATTTGGCTTCACTTATGCCTAGAAAAGGAAGAGTGAACCTCATTAGTATAAAGGCAGATGGACCAGCTAGTACCCCATTGTGTCCCCCTTCTCTTTCTCAGAGTGTGCAGTGAGTTCCTACCATGCATCCTATCCTAGGAACAGAGAGGGTCCGAACCTAGCCTGCATCTATGAAACAGGGGATGATGACATTATGCGAGTCATTAGCCTGGGCTGGATTTGAACCCAGAATATTTGGTTCTACAGGCAGACTCCGTACTGACTTAAAGATAAACTTGAGTTCTGGTAATGCGATTGCATTGTGAAAGAAAAGGTGTGGAATGGATCAGAAAAGTTGATCATATAGCATGTAAGTGATGGTGTGTAATGCAAGGTTCTGGAGTCATCAAAATCATCATAAATTTGGCAGAGTCTTGGTAAAGTAACAATCACTTACACAGAAAGATGTATATGGGACAACACACATGGTGTCGGGGCTAGTACTACCCTGATTTCCTTATCTTTCTACGCTCATTACTCAGCCAGTATACATTTTCTTCCAAAATTGTTTGGCACATGACATTTATTTGTAATCTTGAACATTCAGTGTAAGTTTCGTTAGATTCTGTGATAATTCATCTTCTTTTTTTACCAGAACTCAAGTTTATCTTTAAGTCATCTCAACTCAACTCCTCTTTACTTGCTTCTAGTAAAGGAAAGTGTAATGGTTTATACATAAACACAGTGAATGCTTAAAGCTAAGCAATTCCACAAATGCATGTATAGGTGAAATCCAGCTAATCTCAATTTCAACTTTGGTATTTGTTGAAACTACTTCATCACTTTCAATATTGGTTTTTATTACTGGAGTGTCATATTTGTAAACTTACAGTACTGTGTCGTTCTTTGTGTTTTCAAAATACATAAACATTAACCTAATTTGTTCATGTTTTTCTATTCTTTTTTGGTTCTTTCCATCAACAGTAAGAGGCCAGGACTAAAAGAAGTATCAGAGCATCCATGGTTGAAGGTATAAAAATACTACGTAATAATCAGGGGAAGTTTAATGATTTAATTTTTGGGGAAGGGGGGGGGGGGGAGGGGGGAAGGGGCACATAGTTCCTAACAATATAAGACATGCAAATAAGTAATCACATAATTTTGCCCCCCCCCCCCCCCCAAGGTGTCACACTATTTGATATGTCTTTTGGTCAAAAATTGAGGTTTAGTAGGCCTATTTGGGTTTTCAAGATAGGGGGGGGGGGGGGGGGGGGTGTAAATGTCCCCCTTAAATCTGCCAGTGTAAAAATACATTATCCCCTGATAGCCAAAAACTCATTTCATTTAATTTAACACCCTTCTGCTCTACAAACTTATATGTGCACCTTCCATTATTAAAGGTAAAGACCAGTTATGGTCATGCGATTGCATTGTGAAAGAAACATTGTGGAATGGATCAGAAAAGGATGATCATCTAGCATATAAGTATTGGTGTGTACTGCAAGGTTCTGGAATCATCAAAATGATAAGAAACTGGGCCCAGTCTTCGTAAAGTTACAAGCACTGTACACAGAAAGATGTATATGGGACTATACGCACACGTGCGCGACATGTGCGTTTATCTCTCACAGACCATGAGATAAACTAATTTCCCAAATATATCAATTTGTAGGCGGTTTCCCGGCAAATTTTTTATCATCATGTATTAGTCAAAACATATTCTTTCACATGATTGATAATAAGAGCTTCCATTTCATTTTTTGAAATTGGGGCGTTTCCAATACTGGTCTTTACCTTTAACTATATCCAACACCTATAGCCTATGTCTGTGTAATCATTGTAGCGTTTATGGGAAAAGGCATCAATCATTTGTAAGTATGGTATACAAAAATACACAAACTTCCTGGTCCCATCAATATTTACTGGTAATCATATATTTTAATGTTTTATGTCTGTCATTCTATTCAGACTATATGCTTAAGCTTATCTAGAATATAGATTAGAACAAGTCATCCTAGTTTGTGGGGAAAAACACAGTGAAGTATATATATATATGGTATTGTTAAATTTTTATTATTTTGCTTATTTTAGTAAGTGATATTTAAATTTCTTATATGAAAAAGTGAATGCATCACAATGTGGCTTAGGCACAGTGATGTTTGTTTCATTAATGAACAATCAATCATCAATCAATCAACCAAACAATCAATTAATATATATCTATCTACCTATTTTTTATCTAACTATCTGTATGTCTGTCTGTCTATCTATCTATCTCTATCTATCTATACCTCTTGTATCACTAACTTTCCTTCAATGTCTTTCTCTCTGTCATTCTTTCTCTGTGTTGTAGTTT
Organism: Strongylocentrotus droebachiensis; assembly: GCA_035222895.1. Classification (NCBI taxonomy): domain Eukaryota; kingdom Metazoa; phylum Echinodermata; class Echinoidea; order Camarodonta; family Strongylocentrotidae; genus Strongylocentrotus; species Strongylocentrotus droebachiensis. The sequence goes on from JAVYIG010003937.1 coordinate 147,359, forward strand.
GATGAGCGTCAGGACCTGGGTGCTAAGATCAGCTTGGACAGATTGAGGACATTCAATTCTAGGAGGAAGTGGAGGGTGAGAGATACTCAGTAGACTCATATTTTAATGTTTGGTAGTGGTTCTGCAATACCTCAGTCACACCAAAGTGACTGACACCAAACCAACCAAAGGTCAAACATACCATTACATTATGTCGAATGGTAATGATTCACTTGGTTTGGAGTTGATTTGGTGGTGTGACTTAGTATACAAATAATACACATCAGTGAGGGCATTAGTAAGAATTACCCAAATGTGGTACTTTTGGAACAGGCTAACACGCCCGAGGCGATAGCCGAGGGCGTTTGGACTGTTTTGAAGGTACCAAGTGTGGGTAATTTTACTAATGCCCGAACAAAATGATTTGTATTATTTGTTTTATAAGATTATGTTTTATTTTTTTTATAAAATGATGTTTTCTAACATGATTTTGATAATGACCGGTCATTACCATTGGCTAATGACCGGTCATTACCCAAATTACGCGTGATTACGCGTTAGGCAAAATAAATGCCTGGTCACGTGTACGCTTTCAACCAATCATTCGATTAGGATCCACGTCATCATCTTATAAATGTAGGTATGAGGGGAAAATAGTCGACCTAAACTTTGCACCTCTTTTCTCAGAAAGCTGTCATCATATAGTAAAATATATCACTTGGTTTGTAACCATTTTTATTGGGATTATATGTGTGACAAATTTGTTATGAATACTTGTAATTTAACTAAATGGCTTTAGAGTGCTCATGTAAGTTGTAAAAATATCAGATGCTATATTGAGAATCTGTGCTCCTAATTTTTGCTTAATTAATACATGGAGATATGCATGAAGGATCGTTCTAACTCCCTCAATGTGCCTACATTTCTATGCATCTGTAAGACTCATTATTTCAGTCATCAAGGATATTGCTGAAAATAAATAATGAAAAGAAATTTTGTTGATGTTTGTTAGTTTTTAATAGTGATATACTATTTCCAAAGTGTGATAAATGAGAATATAATCTACTCCTTGGTTTTATTTCCTTCACAGAAAGCCTTGACAGCAGTGAAATCAGCGATGAGACTTCGTCGCCTCTCCAGTCTTGGTAGTAACCTGAGGAAAGCAGCCTTAGAACACACCGCTAGCGAGCAATCATCCCCATCCTCGTCTCCCGTTACCCCAGATACCGCATCATCCACCGGCAGCGACGTCTTCAGTGAGAACAACACTACCAAGTACGGCAACCTGTTATCCCCGACGAGCTGCGAGACAATCGTAGAGAGCATCAACGAAGAGGGAGCGGTCGGCGGAGCAGGGAGCGAGACAGGTAGAAGGAGTGATGCATGGAACACATACCGACATTAAATCAGAAGGCTTTTTCGTTTTCATCTGCCATATTTAGCATGACATACAGAATGTTGCACACCGTCACAGTGACATATATCTACCTAGCTATTGTGCCTATAACTCTTGTGTTTGACTGTTTTCAAGCTAACACTACTCAAGAAGAAGAAGTAGCATAACAAACATGTGCATTTCAAGTGTCTTCATTCAGAATATATGAAATATATATATCTATGAATTTCAGATGTATTGGATGAAATATATACCAGTAAACGCATGAGACTTTAGAGAGAGAGAGAGAGAAATCGCTGCATGTTTTACTGGCTTCAATCCTGTATCACTTTTCTTGCTCACAAGAATTTTGAAATCTCCTTGCATACTAACTGTCAAAGTGACTTTCATTACTCTTATTATCAAAGTCAATATCACCATGTATGGACAATGAATACATTCAGACAATCAATTTGAAATATTGTTAAGAGTCATATAAATCATGTTTTGTTGGACAGGTACTAAACTATAGTTGCTCAAGTCATATGAGCCAAGTATTTTCACAATACCAAACCTATAATTGTCCTTTTGTCAAGAGTTGAATACCATTGCAAAGCTCTATTGAGAAGGAACTTTTTTTATTTGAATATCTAAGCCAAGTGCCTGAAACCAAATCTGTTTGATCTGCAATGAAAACAACCGCTATTTGAATTCAGGTTTACGGTGCACTTGAATCTGCTCCCATGTGTGTACTTGGACCAGCTGTTGTGGGAATTTATTATTGCCAGGCCTGTCAACAGGTTACCTGGGAAAGTATCTCCAATATTGTTCACAACTCTGATCCCTGTGGAACTGTTCTAGAATGTAAGTCTGATGATTGATAGAAATATGGTCTAAATAGACACTTTTGTAGCAATTTATGGTCTCGGGTTAACTCTCCATTGACTGTATGAAAAGTTGTGAAGGGAGTAGTTTCTGCTTTCCTGTACAAACAGTGTTTTATATCAAAAAGAGACGTCAATCTATATTACTGTGGTAAAAGTGCTGTTCAATGCTGCAAAAGGAATTGAAGGAATGAACCAATATTGTATATCGGTGAGCAGCCATCGCTTGGAAACGCCAGTGCCTTCATTTTGTGGAATTAAAGGAATTATGTGGATTTATCTATAATGATATTTTTTCATTCATAAGCGTGTTTGTGCACAGAGGATTAAATGTGCCTCAACTTATTTGAAAATGGATTATGAAATATTTGATGACTCTCTGTTCATGACTACTGAAGAACTAGGAGTGATATTGCTTTAATTAGAGAAGCTCTTGTGTGAACTTGTGAAACGCAATGAACCATCAAGTAATTTTGCAGTAGTGGTATAAATATAAAAGTATGATTGATATCACGATGGAGAGGAAGAAATCAAACAGCAGTGAAAACATGGCAGACATCTACGAATCCCTGCCTCACAAAGACAGTGAGAATAACAATGGAGTTACATCACATCGTCCCTACCAACCCGTGTCTCGGCCCTCAAAGGTATTAAACTTTGCCACAAATTTGCGTTGTATCACTGAGAAATCAGAAGGCAGTGGAAGTGCTGAGCAGGTTGCTAACGACTGGGAAATAGAAAAAGATTTGACTGAAGAGGTGTTTACGCGATCGGGAAGTGATACATCGTCGCTGGTATCATCTCCCTGCACACCTTATCGTTTGAGGAACTTATCTCAGCTGTCCTCTGAATCGATGGATGATTCAGATATTGCCAAACCTGAGCCGATGCAACCCATGTCACAGGATCTAGACATCATGGCTGCTAGACGAAGCTCCATGCCAAGAAGGCGCTCAGGATTTGCATTCCACTTTGGAGATCAAGCAGTTCCTGCGAATGCATTTGTAAACACCGAGGTGGACTCCCATGGTCCCAAGATGCTTTCTGTATCGGAAATGATGATGAAGATAGGTTCAGATAAAAAACAAAACGATTCCAATGCGGCTAGATCACCAGCAACAGTGTCTTCACCGAAGACTTATGGATCCCCGACTCTAGATCCACAAAGGAAGGACAGTCTCCGTAAAGCAGGAGCGGGTCCGCAACGATTCAGTCTGATAGGTCTTCGAAAAGTCTCGAGCAGTGAAATAGAGGAGGATTTAGGTTTCTTGCATTGCCTAGATGATCAAACACTGCATCTGACTTTGTATGAACGGATAGCCTTGCTTTGGTTTGATCGTAGATGTCGTTTTGTTGGAGGGCTTATCGTAGGTATAGCGATTGCTGTGTTTATTAGGATCATGCTAGCAATTACAGACTATATCAGTAGGAGCTGACAGTCTTAGATGAGGCCCATATACAGATTTGGAATGTTTGAATGCATATGGAGTTAGACCTGTTTACAAAGAGCTTGCCAAAGTCTTTACAAATATTATTAATGGCATATGAAAGTTTAAGTTTCATGAACTATCCACCAATATGATGTGTATAATTGAGCAATGCTTTTACCATCTCCTACATGTTTATACTGTATATTGCAATGTTATATATGGTTTTATGTGTTTCGATCAAAGCATCTGAAGTAATTCCTATACAAAATAATTTAATGAAACCTTAACGGTTTGTGCAAGTCCATTTTAATATTTTCTTATACAAAGCACAGAAAGAGAGAAAGGTTCCTTAGGTGATTACCCTCCTACTTTCCTGAGTATCTTGGATTTGTTTATATTTGTATTATATAAGAACAGGTGCTCATGTGCTTATTTTGTTATTTTGTTTTTAAAAAATATTTATTTTATATAGTGAACTATTATTTCAGAATTTTTAAAAAGGGGAAGGGGAATATTATGGAGGCATTAAATCAAATGAATTACTAAGTATTGACTTATTTTTGTTAATAGTTTATAGAAAAGTTATGCTGTTCTTTTTGAGGTAGTCTGCTTAATGTTAAAAGTTTTTATTTCAGTTAACACATTAAAGTACTTCCTTTTGCTTAAATAAAGTCACCCTAGTATTAAATGGCAGATTAGAGCTCATTAAATAAATTTGTTTATTTGAATGTTGAAATTGAAAATGATTTTTTAATAATTATAAGTGTTGGTTCTTTGGTCATTGTTCTGCATCACCTGGCTTGTGCTAGGAGCAGCCCGTCATGAAGTTCATGTCCAAAGCAAACATTTTGCCCCCCACCCCCAAAAAATAAACAAGACATTAAAAACCAACATTTATAAGTGTGTTCATCAGTAAACCAACTGTAAAAGAAGTGGTTAATGACAAAGTGTGGAAATAATTTGTTTTAAACTATGGCATTAAATTGAAGGGCACCGATCACCAATTACATTTTGCTCTGACTTATTTGGTTCCATCCCAGCATATACTTTACTAAAATGTCAGCTTCTATAATTACTTGTACACGTGTGGAGAAAAAAAGAAAATACATGTGTAGATATTCTCTAAATGAAGGTAAAAGTATGTCATGAGAAGACAACTCAATCATCCACAAAATGCAAACAAGTGCTGTTGTTTTTTAATTACTTATTTCTTCATAATCTGTAAACATTCACCCAATGAGTCATTGGTGCAATAGGGGGGGGGGGGGTTGATTTTATACATACTAGCAGGACACACTTATCTTTTAGGTGAATGGCCTTCTTTAATGCCAGATGTTTTATACAGATGAATAAGCTATATGTTTGAAGTGAAGATTAAACTACATGTATGTATCCAAAGATAATTTCAATTGGCAATTACCAAGGGGAGGATTAATAACTGTCAATTTATAGGAAGAGTTCTTATATACTGTATGATACAGTAAATATGTCAAAAGAGCAACTAGGAAATGTTTTACAAATAGTTTACAGACATTATCCATAATATCAAGAAAGCTGCATGGACAATTGCCTTTATTTCATGATTTATTTTCATGATGCACTGTTAGTGTGGCTCATGAAATTGGTCCAAATTTGTTTGTGTGTCTCTTTTGGCTTAGCTATTTTCTCATAAAATTTATCTGAATCTGAATCTGAATACATCTATTTAAATTTAAATTTTATTCTTAAGTATTTTCTGTCGATTGGAGTCGCGAAAGAAAAATAAGTTTAAATTATATGTAGATATATAATCTTTCTTAGATTGAATATTTACAATTATGGTACATCTAGCTATAATGAAGCGTTATCTCACAATTTTTTATTTATTCAAAGAGATATTTAGTATATCATATTTGTGTGAATGATCATTTTTAATAATAGTTTTTCAAAGTCTCTATTGTGTAGAACAAAACATCTACTACACGTTTTACCAAAGTGCGATTGAGATTTTGTTTCAAATACAGCGTTTGTAATAAAATTTAAAATTATCTTTCATAATTTGTTTGTATGCAACATTGACATTTACTTTTTAAGCTCCTTCAGATTTAAGATGAGTTTCTATATTAAATGGAAGTGCAATTGATCTTTGGTTTATGAATATGCATGATTGACTATTTTAGGAAATTTGAAGGAATTGTAAATTATATTTATAAGATATATTTATTTCAGAATCAAGCAATGAAGTGTGATGTGAATTTTTGGAGCCATAGTGAAAGTTTATAATTATAATGACAATCGCAGTTTCATGCTAAGGTGCTACATGAGGTGTATCATCATTTTCATAGCAAGTGAGAATAGATATTTTGCCATTTTTTTAGTCCTTATGACAACATGCTGAAATGTATGACTGAGATATTGAGGATTGAACATTACATAATACCATTTTATCACTCAAGCATGTTTCATTTGGTGTACTTATTTGTGTCGAGCATTATGACCCCTTCCTCTCCCTCAACATTCCTGTGTCTGCACAAATCCCATCTCAGCCCACACCACCTCATACCTCTCTCAAGTTTCCCTCCTCTCAATTCCAGTTTCTTTCTTCAGTTGTTGTTTGTTCTAGTCACTACATTCTCATGTTGCAACATAATTTAAAGCCATTCAGTGATCCATTAGATAAATGCCCCCAAAACCCCCAAAGCGAATGAATCAATGCATGACCCCCTTGTGTTAGTCCATAACGAAGTACAGATTACATAATATTCCCTTTATGTGTAGTATGTTTGTAGAATAGTACACCAGAATTAAAAGACTAATTAAAAAATATATAAAATTTTCACCCATGAAACGTACATTGATTACAATTTCGTCGTTATAGTCCCATGAGTTATAATCAGATTGTTGTATAAAAACTTTTCACTAGATAATACCGGTATTTTTTTGTATTTAGATACTAAAAATTGTTTAGACACTAGCTTGAATGTTTCCAGAAATTTGGAAGTAGAGGAATCGTGCAGACACGCCCAAACATTAATGAAATGTACATATATTTGGTTCATAGCTTATCATATTTTAAGGGCCCCTTTCAAACTGACTGATATCCAAATTCGATGTACAGGACACATAACATATTTTCTATGAAGCCAGCTAGGGCAGTAGATAAGGTTATACTAGGATTCATAAAGAGAAAACCTGATGGCAGTATCCACTCACGAGAACTAAAGTATATACAAAACTACAATGGTTTCGTCACGTGAGATTATTTAAACAATTAAATATTCTAAAGTCATTAATTTTAATATTCTAGTCCCTCTGTTATGCCTCTCTCGTAAATCGTCTTTTTATCTTATTTATATTAAAAACTTTATTTATATATTTGTTTCTATTATGGGGTTGTCTATCTGTCTTCCTCTTTCTTATACGTTGTACATTTAATGTCGACTTAAAAACTACTCTCCCCCTCTCTCTCTCTCTCTCTCTCTCTCTCTCAAAACCACTCATCTATTTTCAATTACACTTAACCACTCCTCACCCCGATGCCCAATCCTTTCCGTTTTCGTAAACCTCACCAACCCTCCTTATTGCACAACCTAAACTCGACCCCATCCCATACTTCAGTCGTGCTGGATCAAGCTCCCGTGTTCGAGCTCGAGTTGAAAGACCAGATCATCATGGAGATGAGTCAGCTCAAGTTGACCTGTAAGGTGAACGCCCATCCTAAGCCTACGATGACCTGGTACCACGCAAACACTAAGCTGACCAAGGCTTCTGGAGGTTCCCGTGGCGTTCAGATTGGACTCGAGAAGGGCAAGGCTTTTCTCACCATAAATAAAATTGGCAAGAGAGATGGAGGGCAGTATAAGTGTGTTGCTACTAACAAAGCAGGGACAGCCGAGTCCGTTGCTAATCTCACGGTAGCTGGTAAGTACTGTTCTTATGCCCCAGCCACACCAACGAGACCGACACCATACCGACAGCAAACCGAACATAACTTATCATTACCCCCCGAAAGGCCGAGAATCACTCGGTTTTACTTCGGTTTGGAGTCGGTTTGGCGGTGTGACTGAGGTATAACAATGTGAACACGACACACGGCTTGTTCACACCACAAAACATTAACTGTGTTACAAATCCACACTATTTTCACATTGTGTTCTTTCTAGTCACCATGGTGACTAATTAATTAATGTACTTCAATATTCTGAAATCTGAATATATATTTTTCTTGAGTTATTGTAAATTGTAGCAACACTACGCACTGCATGATACTAATGTGGTTGCTCATTTGAAGAGAAATGAATAATCCGTGAATTATAAAATCTTAATCCAACTAATATCAATCTCCTTGTTACTTTATGTATCTATGTCTTCCCGTTTATCTTGGAGTCGATTCTCTTCTATCCGTATGTGCAGTTTGATCTTTTTCACTATATTTTACGGTGATGTGATGTTATGATTTATACATAACACAGTATACTGTAAAACTGCCGTTCATTCGCTGGTGCTAAACTAAAATGTATTTATGTACAGTATATACACTTGAGAGTTGTTCTATTTGTTATTTTTAAAGAGCTTAAAATAAATTAACACGCTAAGAATGATTGAACTGCGTTTTTTTTAATCAACACCGATGTTAAATACTCACTTCCGTTTTCATTTGCAGAATCGAGTAGAGCAATGTATAGTTATGATTGTGTAGATAGTAGGAAGGAGAAACCGAGTGTGAAACTCATTCTGAGACCAATATCCAATACGATGGAATTTGAGATTATTTTTTTTTAAGTAGGTGTCCTCGGAGGGGGGGAGGGGCACTAACATATTAAGACATACGGGGATGTGCCGCTCTAATGGGTCGTTTTTCACCAAAAAAAATCACTAAACATGGGTCCCATATTTTATAAAAATATCACTAAACATGGGTCCATGTTTCAAAAAATTCAAAATTTGTCGGGTGTTTGCATGGCAAACACCAGCAAATTGTGAAAAAATGAGCCTATATTTCACGAAAAATAGCAAAAAACGGGCACCTTTTCCTGCAGAAATGCCCCTTAAAAATGGGTAGGGGTTTAGAGGCTTGAGCGGCAGACCCCCATCCTAACCAAATCTGAGTACCCCCCCCCCCCCCCCCGCTGTCCTAAAGTATTTAAATTGAACTGTTGACTGAGGGGGTAATTGCTCATGTAAATGTAGCCTGCATGTTAATCGCTTAGATACAAGTTTGTATTCTTTTTACTGAATTAAAAGTTTTTGGGATATCACTTTATATTCATTTGATTCAAGTTTCTTCTTCCCACATAAAACATGGATATAGATTAACACTGTGTGCACAAGCGTGGGATGACAATCAAGGGTCGTAAATTTGATTTATGGAGTAATATATCATTTTAATATAGTGGGTTTTCATTTTATGTTCAAATGGCTTAATAAATCATATTTATTTGATTCGATTATTATTCCATTTACTTTTAGATGTTACATCTCAATTTGACCGGTTAATATATATGATTATAATATGTCCTTTATTCGCATTCTTTTTCAGGATTTTGCCCTATTTTTTGTATTTGAATAAAATATACGTTGCATAAGAAATATTATTTAAACATAAAGAAAATATTATTGTATAGCAGGTCTTAAGAAAAACTACTGAATGTTAACCAACATCATTAACATGGAGAATTTCGTTTTTATCTAAACAAAGACGACTTCCTCCACCTGAATTAAAACAGGTATCTAATTCGTAATCAATGTCTGCTTTCTTAGCCGTACCGGAGGCTCCATCTCGTCCTAAAATCCCACTGGTGTCGGCCCACGAAGCTTTCGTCTCCTGGAAAATGAACCATCCACCCAAGAAAGATGATTTAGAAGGATATCTACTACAATGTAGGAAAGCAGGTAGGTTCTGGGAGGTATCATCCTTTTTTTCCTCAATGTCGGGAAGTTTTTATTAATTACACAGATTGTTACGGATGTATTCCTATTTCACAGTGAACGGCACTATAGGCTCCGCCTGTATATTGTAATCCTATAAATAATTTTAGTCATATCTAGACTAAAAACTACTTTATGTACAGATTTGTAATTTGATTTTGTTTTCCATTATAGAATGATTACGGAGAAGATATACCATGTATCATTTCTCAGTGTTTAAGTTTGTGTTAAATGGCATTTTGAGGTATGAACTTGTGATGAGAGTGAAATATTCCTTCCCGCAATCTCTCTCTCTCTCCCTATCTCTTTATCTCTATCTCTTAATCTCTCTTTCTCTCTCTCTCTCTCTCTCTCTCTCTCTCTCTCTCTCTCTCTCTCTCTCTTTATCTCTCACTCCCTCTCTCAGGTGACAAGCAATGGCTTGAAGTATCTGATGTGATCAAAGACTGTAACTTTCACGTAAAGTCGCTGACCCCTGAAAATGAGTATCGTTTCCGAGTGGCTTGCCGAACCCCTCATGGCTGCGGTCCCTTCAGCAAGTCTTCTGTGCAATTCAAAACACTACCAGAAGGTATACCATGCGGTCAAATTTCAAATGCAGAAGGGATGTTATTTATGATTGGGCCCTTAACCTGATAAATGTGATCAAAACTCGCACCGTAATTCTTTCTTCAAAAGAGTTTTAGGATAGTAACTGCTGGGAAAAATTATGTACAAAGACGGAACTAGGAGAGAGTATATAAGACAAGTTAGAAATATTTTGACAATTTAGGACAACGAGAAGGAAAGGAATCGAGGAATATGTTGAAACTTGTGTAATAGAATTGAGGGCGATACCGAAATTGCAAAGATAAAACAAATGGTTATGGAATCTTTTAAAATTGAGTCGGTGATTAATCGTTCTCTGCGAATACAATTAAGAGTGATGAAGATTATTAGTACTTTCTTTAGTGAATCATCTTTATCGTGATGACACTTTCTAGCAACTTATGAATGAATCTCTACTCAAAAACAATTGTTAGGTCAAGTGTGAGTGGGATGAATAGATTTCTAGATGTTACATAACAACTTTAATCGACATTCAGTGTCTTAAATTACAATCGTATTATCGCGTTATATTTTACTATCATTGATTAACTTTCATTTGGCAAGAAAACAGAACTCTTTATATCATTCACCTTTTCCCTACAGGAGCGCATGCTTTAAACATGGAATCTATCACAAAGCTACAGCATTCAAGAACGAGATCGTTGTCTAGAGAAAGACATAACTCACGTGACGAGGTCCTGTCCGAGCTCATCGATGACGAGGATCTCGGTCCATTGGATCTATCTCTAAAAACATCAGTCATGCCTCAAAAGATCTATGAGATGCAGGAAGAAATTGGAAGGTTAGACGTTACTTATGGCCTTGTCAAGCAATTTGTATTTGGTTATAAATCATTTTAATAATAATAATAATAATACACAGGTTTTATATTGCAATCACTAAGCGCTTTACTGTGAATGCCTTGCCCGGGGCTGTCTTAAACTAAATCAAGTGATGAATCTCATCAAGAATATTGAAAAAAGGGTTATTATTTTTTTTTAAGGGTTTATATAGCGAGATGCTCATCTGATTTTTATTTCATGAATAACGTAAACTATGAAACTGCACGCTTCTCATATTTCACCAAATAAGTAAAATAACAAATTCGATGCTTAAATTGTCACGAAAAGTAGGTGTTCTGACATTTGCTTTGGCGACAGTTGCTCCATGGTTGATTACCGTTAGGGCTATGGTTAGATTCGACGAACAATCGTTTCGGGAGCATGTTTCGGAGAACCAAAATGAAAGCCAAATGTCATGCGTACAGATGATATGGAATTGTTTATTATAATGGATTTTGGATTTTTCAAACGAATGTTGCACTTTTCAGATCTCATTGTGTTATCTTTATGACCTCTAGGACACAGTAGCTAATTCGAATCATTTTTATACACAATTATTATTGACTTATTACAGAGGAAGATACTCGGTGGTAATGAGATGCAGGAAGGTGGCGACCTGCAAGGAATATGCGGTCAAGATCCTGGCACACACCAAGAAGACGCAAGATAAATGTCTTGCTGAGTACGAGCTGCTAAAAGAGCTCTCTCATCCACACATCCTGCAGCTAAGAGAAGCCTTCCTGACAAACAGACACGTCATGCTGGTCACTGAGCGCTACTATGGAGGCACGGTACTCAAGTATCTGACCAAGGAAGATACCTACACCGAGTCTACAGTGGTCAGAATAGTTGCTCAGGTAAGTTGGAAGAATAAAGAATCAAATTAGACCTGTTGCACACGAGGCGTTTATTCGCTGACGTAGTACTGCGTCATTGACGCGGCAGGTGAGAGTGATATCTTCAAAGAGATTTGATCATTCCCGTATGACCTCTGTATCTTACAGAAATTGTACAATGAATAGTGCAATAAACAATCATGACATTGCCTTCCTAAGCGTAATTGGTATATGTGATGACGTAATAGACACGACGCTTGATGTAAAACGGGCATGAGTGTGTTGGTTAAAGCATGTTGCACAGACTTAAAATTATTTTTGTATACGATTTTACCGTCACATAATGCATCAAAGATTACGACAGTCGCTGACGTATTCCTATGTCAGGCAAATGGGCTAAATATAATGACAACAAATAATCGTTTTTCCTCTAATGATTATCCCCTCCATAATCTCCCTTTTAGGTTTTAGACGCACTTGAACATCTTCACATGATGAACGTAGTCTATCTCGACCTCCGACACGACAACCTTCTCATGGAGAGCCGAAGGAAGGACGTCGTTCGTCTTATCGACTTCGGTTCATGTAGGGTCATCCAAAAAGATGGCGAAAGCAAGACGAAGGGCATCGATGTACTACCCGAATTCATGGGTTAGTATTCATTGATGACATCTTTGAACTCTTTTTTTATCTATCTCCGTTTTCTTTAGCTTTGTCCGTCTTTCCTTCTTTGCATTTGAATTCATACGCTTCTCCATTCTTTCTCCTTTTCTCTTTCATCTTCATTTTCCCCATCACATTCTTTTTGTGTTTGTTTGTTATGTCATACTTTCATTTTCTCTGCCATTCTCACCAAGTAGTCGCACAGTTTATGTTTGTAGGTAATGCAAATTGTTGCTAAATATATTACTCATTGCTGATATAGTATCGAAAATAATATCGCTAATGATATTCGTTTGTCTCGCAATGTATGGTCAACAAGGGATCAACAGATCACGACGTTTCGTGCGCCGCTGCAACACTTCGTCAAGTGATAAAATATATTACATTATATTTTATCACCTGATTAGTGTTGCAGCGGCGCACGAAACGTCGTGATCTATTGATCCCTTGTTGACCATACATTGCGAGACAAACGAATATCATTAGCGATATTATTTTCGATGAAAATTGTTAATGCATAATTCATTTAATATTTTTAAAAAGCGATCAGTAGTAAAATGATAACTATATTTCCCAAACACCTTGACATAGCCATGACACAGAGTACAGGCGTTATTCTTTTTCTTCATTTAGGACACCGCAGCTATGTAGATATGGTTCGACTTCGCTTGATCACTGATGTATTTTGAGATAATTTATTCATTAATTACTGACATTTTTTTTCTATGTTCCTTAGCTCCTGAGCTAGCTGTCAAGGGAGGGGCGATAGACTATGAAACAGACATATGGCCATTAGGAGTTATGGTGTTTACATGGTAAGTCTTCCTATATTTCACATTGTGTAAGAACAAATGAAGTAGGCTACCATTGGTCTGTACAAGTTCGGCAATCGCCTCCTGTGTTAGAGTACTTTCCCAATGACTCGAACGCAAAGTACAAAAAATGAGCCATTCTATGTATTTCCAATAAACCTTGTCGGTACTCTGGTAATTGAGGACTGCTTTAAAGGGGCATGTTCCCCATATTCCAGAGGGCGTTCAAAATACGTACGCCCTGGCGGACGGTGCTATAGCTGCCTATTGACACCAACAGAATACGGCTCTTACGCAGATGGCATGTTCCGATAACTACACTGGCGGGAACGTGCCTCTTTAACCTTCCTCCTGTTTAAAATATAGTGTAATTATCCATTATTTGTCTTGTTGTGTTTGTATGATTAGGCTGAGTGGAACGTCACCGTTCTTGGGTCGCAATCAAGAGAAGACAATCTACAACATCACCAGGATGAAGTATAATATATCCAGTCTCTACCCGAACGTGAGTCCCGAAGCCAAGGCTTTCCTCCAAGCTATCTTCAAAGAAAAACCAATGTAAGTATGTCCTTCCAGGAGTGTGTGTAGCAAATCAGTCCCTGGAAATATAACGACAAATAGCATTCACAGTTTATGTTTATTCACAATTATAATATAACTGAGATCAGAATTATATTATTGCGTGAAGTGAAAATGCTTTCGTGGCATTCACCTTCCTAAGAATATTCTTTAAAATATCACAGCAATGGCATTTTTGCAGCTAGACGAAGTGTATAAACTATTAGGTTATCCTATATTACAATTGCATGTTAATTTTGTTTAGAAGTGTTTTAGTATCAAGGATTTGAAAATGCAAATCCTGATACCAGATATCGGATGCCCTATCTCTCACGGTAACTTTTCCTAGCTCGGAAGCTTACATCTCTATTCTCTGCGATTCTAGTGCACTCTTGCAGTGTCATTCCACTTCAGGTATTTATGTTATCTGTCCAGGTGGTTCTTGGATCCTTCTAGGTCCAGTACATTCTACTTTACCTCCCAACAAATCATTTTCAGAGACTCTGATGTCTGTCGTTAGATGTTATGCAGAGAAAACGATAAGAACGAAATATCTGACACGTTTGAGAGGAAGGATAATGATAGCTCATGCCATTTCTATTTTCTGCAGTGACCGGCCAACTGTGGCAGACTGTCTTGAGCACAGCTGGGTGAAGAGTATCAACAAACCAGGATCGGCCCAGTCCCGGTCTTTCCCTGTTACCAAGCTAGCTAACTACAGGACTCAGTACTTGACTCGAATCCTACAGAACAACACGCTGGATAGTGTATCCTTGAGGACGTATGGTAGCGAAGAGTCTGATGACTCATAATGGTAACTCTACCATCTACATTCAATTGATTTATGTAACATAAGATTTGACTTCTTAGGATTTATCAACCATGATGAGTACTCATTTGTGTGAATATATATTTATCAGTGTTTGAGCTGTTAAGATGATGCTATTTTAAAGGGAAATACGTTTTAACGTCGTGCCGTGTTCTGATGAGGTCTTTGACCTCCCGAAGTGCAATGTAACTGATTTGTTGTTGCACGCATTGCCCTTTCAGAAATCTTCGGTATTGAGATTTTCTCAAACGAGATCATTCAGATAGTATGACATCAAATTAATTTAAAAAATGAAGTTTGGTGCTGTCATTGGAAATTTCATCCTGTTAACAGTTTTATGATTGTATGTATTGAGGATAAGGTCATGCCGTTCTGTATTGAAAATAATAATATAGATACTGCAGTCATGTGAAATGGAATGGACAGGTCTGTTTGTAAATTTAAATTGTTTTCGGAGTTGTATCCCACTTTTAACACTATTGGATGATAAGATATTTTCAACCTGAAAGTGCCGGAGAACAGAATCCGATATGTAACAATGAGAAAATACACCAGGGACATGTTTTGATACCAATTTTCTGCATTTCAACCATTGGTTACCAAGCATGCAGACTAGCATTAATGAAATAATCAGAATGCCGAAATATCACAAGTTGCTACACATATAGTGATAGTGCAAATCATTGAAGATATAGATAGATATATGAATGATATCCGCCGGTATGTCAATTGGAAGATTCATTTTCTTGTCAGGTTTCATTACAGTTGACTTTGGGGACATTGTGCGGAATCTGCCCCCTGCCCCCTGCCCCCTGCCCCCTGCCCCTTGCCCCCTGCCCCCTTCTTCCATGGATGTAATAATCATCAAAGTGACCCGATCCCTCTGATATGAAGCCAGTTTGGAGTCTATAGACACAACAGTATCTCATAACCTAATTGTCTAGTATAGGTTATGATTACTGATTAATAGTGATAATACCCTACGTCCGCTCTTGAATAGCATATGTTGCGTGGTGTTATAACAAAAGCGTTCTTCGGCCTTTTCAAAGGGCTTTCAAAACAACTACCCAGGCTTACGCTCCGACAACCATTATCATGTTTCCACAAGAACTATCTATACTTGCACCCTGCACTTCATATTGGCATTATATGCTTTGCCAAGGTCTTTCCTTTCATTCATCCGTCAGGTGTTGCAGTTTATAGTGACATATTAAACTCTGAGAGACCTAGATACGGGCATTGTCTGTCACTTAATTGTCATGCTTTTTCAAAATATCTTTCAATGCAGACGTTCATATATATATTCATGTAGGGCAGTCTTTTCTTTCATATGTCGCCAACACTTTCATTTCGAGCAAGACACAGTTGTGGTTTAAAAAAAACTAAAAAATATCTTGTTTCTGTATCTGTAGTAAGAGAATATTTTGTAAATCTTCTGTTACTTTATGCTAACCGTGGCAAACTAGATTATTTCGAGCAAGCAAATTGATAGTACGTGTATGTCAATTAAGATACACAAGTGATATTATATACGGAATGAATTGAACTATTATACTTGGAAGTAAAACGCTAGATTTAAGTTTAGTTTTTATACCGTCAGTTTTTCTTTATTAATATGGATAGTGTGATAACTATATGCCTTAAAACTAGTTGTAAGACTAACATGTGTATATCGTGGGAATAATCTGAAAGATGAATATCTTTTACTTAAAACAAATCCTTACTGTATTATCACAAGAAAATCAAAAGAAAATATTGGATAAGTGTATATTCTGTGATAGAGCGATGTTAAATATAGATGACCGGGGTGAGGCGAAACCTGAAAGTGAAAAATATGATCAGTTAAATTGTGCCTAAATCTGTTTTCAAAATATGTCTTGAAAATTTATTATCATTTAGTGTGGTTTGCACACATACAAGACGGTTGTATAATTTGTTGAAGAATTCTTTCACTCTGTGATTATTTTCTGGTTTATTTTGCTTTCCATGCCGGGCTCTCAATGATTATACACATCTTACCCGCGCCCCAAACAAGCTAGAGAGTGTATTTTTATGACGAATTTTTAATCAACAATGTCAGTAAGTCCTATATTCGTTTCATCTCTCTTGTGTGTAAATAATTACAGTTAAGATGTTATGTTTGAAACAAAGCTGACGACATTTGATCTTCATCATTTTTACTAATGCAAAAGGGATGTCCAGGAGAGCATAGGAGAGAGTGATGATGATACAAAATCCAAGGATTGTTGAGCCGATTTCAAGACTTACTTGTAAATAATGCTGATGAAAATTTGTCTTTTTCAATTCATCTATGTTTGGGCTTTCTTGATGTTTTCTATTTTATGGAACTATGGAAGTCCTGATAATTTGTAAGCTATCCTTTAGATTATAAAGAATAAACTGCTTTATTGATAAAGACAGTATAGCCAGCTCTTGTAAAAACAATTTGCTTTAAAAATCTTTAGAAAAGTACAAGTTGAAGTTGTAAACAATAATCCTGTCACTTGGAGCACCATATATTTTATTACAGTGCAAACGGGGAAAATATTTGCAATAATCAGAGTTGCTTTCGTCTTCATAAGACTGCACCTATTTATATTTCTATATATTACAACCAAAGGAACAATACTCTAATGGCACACTTTAACCTTCGTTATGACTTTCAATTCATTTTCTCTTCCTTTCTGTCTTGCCATTTTCTCAAGTCTCTCTCTCTCTCTCTCTCTCTCTCCCCTCTCTCCCTCCATCTCTCTCTCCCTCCCTCTCTCTCTCTCTCTCTCATTCACTCACTCTCATATTCCTCTCTGTCTGAATGCATATCTGAATCTCTTTTTTCTCTCTCCCTCTCACTCTTCAAGTCAAGATGTTTGTATATGTGGGGTTATATTCATTTGTTTGTGCTATATTTCGTTTAAGTTGCATATTGTAAATGCAATATGTTCTTAAGGTGAACTCTGTTTAGATTAGACTACTTGGAAATATGTGGTATTGCTTAAAACTGAAACGTGTCAAATTGTTTGTTTGTCCTTTGCATCTCAAATGAAAGCTTTTTACTAAAACGTTTTCTCTGTACGTGCCTTTAAATCGTAGGTAATTCTGCATGTTAACTAGCAATATCAAAAGATTTGAATGGCACTGAAGACATATATTTGAAACATTGATTATTTTATTATGTCTGATGAATGACTTTGCTTGGTGTGCTTTGTAACTTTGCTACATTTGCCAAAGTGTATGGAATATGAGGAGGGACAAGTGTACAAATATTTTGTGTGTTTTTCATTTATGATAGACATTGGTACAATTTTATTTTGATCATCGATGTATTTGAAAATTAAAATTTGCGTGTACATTCCCTTTCACGGGATAAACGATGTGATTATACTGATGTTACAGAAATAAAACAAGCCGTATAATTTCAGGAGGCTCCCTTGTCGCTTGGAAGATATGTTGAAGGAAGAATTAGTATAAATATTATTTAATTTTGTGTACAGCTCGATATTACCCAAGATCATTTTATGTATATAGTCATCTCGATGCATGGATTTGAATAGACTTGAATTGATGAGGTGGTTTCCTGTGTGCAACTTTTCTTTCTCCTGTTTTCAAAGAATTTTCTCTCAGTTGTGAGCATTTAGATATCGTTGTTAGATCTTTGCTGCATTTACTGAAAAAAAATATTTCTGATATTAAAAATGGAATAAAGATGTGACTTTTCCGAATTTAAAAAAAATTCTTACTTTCATGTTTGTTTCCCTTTTTCAAGAAAGAGCTTTAGGGGTAACTTTGAGTTCAATAATTGGAACTAGGAATTTAGGATCGATATCACGGAGAATTATATTCACACCATGTTATATGCTTGTGTAGAAAGACACACAATATTCTTATTTGCTTGTCAAAGAGCGTGTGAAGAAATATAAACAAAAAGGAAAAAGATTTTGAAATCACTTGAAAATTAGTACTTTTATGTTTTCTATATTTTAATGTTTTACTTAGACAATTTCAAAACGTCTTTAGATTTGAACGTTTGTTTCCCCCTTCCCCATTACTATCGTCACGATTTAGGGTCATCTGGATCCGGTTATTGTGTACTGTTATCACCCACTTTGCTAAGTATACCCAAAACATCATACAAAAGTTCAATTGAGTGGCCGTTTATTCAATGAGAAACTCTGAGAAATACTCTTAGGCATTTGCAGTGATGTATGTTCAAAACAAATGCAACTGAAATGAGGTAAACCGCTGGTGTATAAATTGATGTAGTTTAAACAGTTATTTATATGTTTTGATCCTCTGGATGCATACAATTAAGCAGGTTTATCTGTAAAATCAAATCGTTAATGATCCTTGATAAGATAATATAACCCTTAGGGCTCACTATTGTTACATTATGGAAGATGGTTATTAATGTAATATGATTTATTATTTATTTTCTTTGCGGGTTTTTTAATTAACAAAATATTCAGTACATGTACACGTACATGTACACTTTGCAACCCATGGTGAAGTGTGGTATTAAAAGCTTTCAGATAATATTTATTTCATTGTTAAACAAATATATTAGATTACCTACTTCCATTGTTATTTCTACAATTGTAGCGAAATGACCTCATTAAGTGTTTTTTTAATTATTTAATGCGAATATGTAATTTTCTTTATAGTTATCAATAAATCTGAAAGGATTCGAAAAATCAGTTCATGTATTGAAAGTTTTCTCATAGAAACTTGTATTGATCTTCCATGTATGACAGTGTCTGTATGACTGAATTTCACCACCCTGTCGCTATGTCGGATAGACTCGTATGGGCTTCTAGTCACTCAAGAACAGGCACCCATACAATTTGAATTCATCATTGAAAACTCCTTTTTGTTCCCAATGACAGATAAGATATACTAAGGTCATTATGAATAAACATGAATGCATGATTTTTGAAATTTGTTGTCAATTCTTAACTCTGAGGAATAAAGAGTTTAAAAATATAAAAACCATTGTACGGTTAAGAAGACCAGTCTTAAACAGCCCTGTGCATGAACACTATAGCTTGCAGAGAACCGTTGATGTGGGGTGGACAAAATTTATAACATTTTGCTCCGAGTTTGTCTGATTCATCATCGCTTTTCTGTTTCTTTTTTTTTCTACTAGAATTGTTTTATGGGATGTAGACACTGATAGATATCAATAAATATCATTCTTCATGAGTAAAAAAAGTTGTTTTATTTCATTTAATGTGGTTCACTTTTAATATGTGCGAGTAATAGTTTTGTTAAAGGGTCAAGACTACCATGACACATGCGGACAGAGGGCAGAGGTTCGAGCCTTATCAATTTAGGCAGCATCATCAACAATTTTAAAAACTGTCTGCCTATTGTTAGTAATTTAGCTGATTTAAATTATTTCGCAATCAATGATGAAAATATTATTTCAATCATAATAATGTTATGACCACCGCAAAAGACACCCAGTAATCCTTCCTGTCCTCTAATTTTTTTTAACAATTAAAGTGAGCTTTTGACAACCTCGCATTTTTACAAAACAGTGTCAAGGTCCATTGTCATCCATGGTGGAAGACCCATTAGCGAGAGTGAAAGAGGGAGAGAGAGTGGGGGGGGGGGGAGAGAGAGAGAGAGAGAGAGAGATATATATATATATATATATATATATATATTAAATATATGTAAGGGGGAGGAAAGAGATAGATGGAAAGAAATCAGGAAAGATCGGAATAGTGTGTGTAAGAGAGAGAGAGAGAGAGAGATAGGATGAAATCAGGAAAGATCGAGAGAGTGTATGAGTGCTTGTGTGTGTGTGTGGGAGAGGAATTTCTTCCTACACTGGGTACCCATTTACATCACATGGGTGGGGAGTGGCTAATACAGATTAATTTTCTTCATCTCTCTCTATTTCTCTCTCTCTCTCTCTCTCTCTATATATATATATATGTGTGTGTGTGTGTGTGTGAGAGAGAGAGAGAGAGAGAGAGAGCTCTATATATGTCTGTGTGTGTGTGTGTGTGTGTGTGTGCGTGTGTGCATGCGTTTTTGTGTGGGCGTGTGCGAATGTGTGTTTGAGACGCCAGCATAATCGTGTTTTTGTTTTTTTAATATAAAATAAAAAGGTTATACCAAACAATATCTATGTTTTACATTAGCTTATTTTCACTTACAGGGATAGCTGAGTTTTGTTGCAGAGGGCGCTACACAAAATAATTTTTGTGTGAGATAATGAAAAACTGAGTATCAAATTTGAAAGAATATACAATTTAAATGACAAAATCATCTTTGTTTGATCAAATATCCATAAATATAACCATTTATAATATGTGGTGCCCCACAAATATTTGGTAATTTTGAACCACTTAACCGTTGAAAAATGAGATAGCGCGTTATATGTTTTATTCCAGCCAATGCAAATATTGGCTTTTTCGTGTTGGTTATAAAACGCACAACCAGCCGGCCCGTGTATTGTTATTATTAATTAATTAATGGTCACTGTATTTTTTTTGTTGAAAGTGGAGCTGAATTGGTATGATCGTATTCAAACTAAATTCACACATTTTGCGGTCTAAAATTACCTTCATAGCAATTTTAGTTTCTAAAAGGGCACTATAAATGTCATAAATAAGAATAAAAGCAATAACCGTGCATTTTGAAGGCATTTGCGGTCTTGAAAGCCATTACATTTTATTGTGCAAAAGTTCAGGGACAAATTCCAGAGACTGGGGTAATAAGAAATTCATTGGAACAAGTTACGACTGTTTTCATGTTTCCATAGAAATAACAGCCCTCCTCTTTTGAAACGTCGTTTCATGTCAGTGACAAATTCAGCACTAGATGGAGCCAGCATGCTGCACGCCCCTTGTTTTGTACTTTATCGATCAAAATAAAACGACGTTTCAAAAGAGGAGAGCTCTTATTTGGGAACATGAAAACAGTCGTAACTTGTTCCAATGATAGTATAGTATTGGTGACTGCTTTGAGAGAAATAGTTGTTTTTATACGCTCAAGGGAAGGTTAGAATTGTGCTATTGCCCGAGGCGTGCCGAGGGCAATAGCCCAATTGTTAAAGTTTATGAATGCAATTTCGACCAATCAGATGGCTGGATTTCTTAAGTGAGGTATATAATAATTATTATGGAAACCGGTAACACTCCATCGATATGATATACATAGGCTACGTGCAGGGGCGTCGCCAAAGGGGGGGTGTGGGGGTGCGACACCCCTCCACCTGTCAGGATATTGTCGGTAAAATTGCGCTGCCGTCGGGAAAAAAGAGAAAAGGGGGAGGGAAAAAAAGAGAGGGAAAGGGAAAGAAAAGAAAAAAGAAAAGGAAAAGAAAAGAAAGAAGGGAAAAGGAAGGAAAAAAAAGGAAAAGAAAGGAAAGAAAAGAGAAGAGAGAAAGAGAAAGAAGAAAAAGAGGGAGGAAAGGAAAGAAAGGAAAAGAAAGAAAAGGGAAACAAAAGAGAAAAAAAAAGAGTAAAAGGGAAACAAAAGAAACGGGGTTGAAAGAGAGGAGAGAGACAGGAGAGGTAAGAGCCTGAGAGAGGAGGAGTGGGAGTAAAAGAGAGAAGGGGGTTGTTGGGTGGAGTCGTCTCGTCGAGGGAGCAAGAAAGACACGGGTAAATATGTTGCTATGTCGGGTCAGCTGTGTGACCTGTGTCGGTATTCTTGCTCGATCCCCGTGTACTATATCAATGCAGAAGTTTGAAGTCGGTGAGATGTATATTGTCGGTCGGCCGACAAGTTTTTTTCCCTACGAACTGTGACTTTTTATCCGCTGGGACGACTTCAAGAGTGACTACAACTACAATACTTGTATTTTCTCGAAGTTTCACTTTCCTATCATATCAGCTAAAGAAATCAGAGGTTTAAAATTTTCGGAGAAACTAAATTCAAACAAGGTTTAAGAGTCAACAACGGTACGACGAATCGTCTTCCTTTCTCTATATTATAATGAAACGCGCGGAAGGGGAAAACTGAATTCAGACAATTACGGCTTATTAAGAGTCGAAAGAGGTACAACGAATCATCTTCTTTCTCTAATAATTTAATGGAACGTCAAAATGTTCGCGCTTCGCGCGGGAGGGGGAAGCTTTATTCAGACAAGGATTAAGAGTCGAGCACGGTTCAACGAATCGTCTACTTTCTCTAATAATTTAATGAAACGCCAAACCCTCCGCCCTTCGCGCGGAAGGGGGACAACTGAATTCAAATAAGGATTAAGAGTCGAAAACAGTACACCAAATAGGGCTTATAGGTGCATTAATGGCCAATCGTGACAATTTCCAAACAAGTGATGAATGTGATAAACTTTGGTCTTACAAATCCTCGAGAAATAAAGTAAACGATTCTCTTAAACGAAGTAAAATCGAGTATTTCAAATCAGAAATAAGAAATAATCAAGGGGATCCTAAAGGTATGTGGAAATGTCTGCGTTCACTTAATATGCCTAAATGAAGAGGGAATTACCAAGAACTCTTTATTTGAATACTCAATCTTATGACACTGATATCAGTATCGCTGATGCATTTAATGAGTACCTAATTCAAATTAATATCAATGACTTGGAATGTAATAGTGACTCTCTTAGTGATACTGATCTTCCTCCCATTGTTCAGACCGATAATGAAGGTCTTGGTAGTTCTGCTAATTTATTTGTATACGATGAGGTTGACTCCGATTCTGTTAAGAAAATCATAGCAAATTTGGATACCTCTAAGTCAACTGGTGTTGATGAAATCAATGTAAAACTAATAAAAAATGCTGGCGACGCGATAATTCCTAGCATCACCCAACTAATAAACTTGTCATTATCGTCTGGCACATACCCGGATGAATGGAAACACGCGAAAGTACTTCCATTGTTCAAAAAAGGTGACATCAATGCAATACCAAATTACCGCCCAATCTCCATTCTCCCAACTCTTAGTAAAATTTTAGAGAAATTGGTTCATCGGCAGCTCTATGATCATCTCGTCTCCAATAATGTGCTTTCCAATACACAATTTGGATTTAGGCCCGGTCACTCTACCTCATCAGCACTTGGTGCTCTAACCGATTCTTGGATACGTGCTATTGACAGTGGCAAAATTATTGGTGCTCTTTTTGTAGATTTAAAACGAGCGTTCGATACAGTTGACTCATCTATTATGTTAGCCAAATTACACAAAATTAGATTAACTAATGATACTTTATTATGGTTTCAATCCTACCTTACAAATAGAAAACAACAAGTCTCAATTAGACAAACTCTGTCAAAGGAACGTTCCCTATCTATAGGAGTTCCTCAAGGCTCGATACTGGGCCCCCTTCTATTTTTAATTTATATTGACGATATGGTCAATGTCTTTAGGGAAGGTAAAGTCATAATGTATGCAGATGACACCACTTTGTATGTCACTGGAACTTCAGTCCGTGAATTGGAAAATAAATTGCAACACGAAATGAATGCAATAGGTACTTGGATAAGCAACAACAAGTTGCATTTAAATACAGGTAAAACAAAGTTTATGATTATAGGGAGTAAACAAAAACTTAGTACCTGTAGTAATGACAGCATCCGCATCACTTACGATGGGGTTGAAATCAATCAATGTGCAAGTTTTAAATGTCTCGGGATAATAATAGATAAACATTTACTATGGCATGAACAAGTTGATTCTGTATGTAAAAAAATATTTGCCGGTCTTGCGATGTTAAAAAGAATTCGACCTTTTGTAGAAAATGATACTCTAAAATTATTATATACATGCCTCATTCAATCACAGATGGATTACTGCTGTGAGATATGGGGAGATCGTTTTAATATACATGTAGATCGAATTACTAAACTACAAAAGAGGGCAGCCCGTCTGATCCTTCGGTGTAATATTTATAGCCCATCTAAGGAAATGTTCTCAAGTCTGAACTGGATACCTTTCAGATATCGAATAACTTATTTCCGTTATATATTTGTGTATAAATGCTGCCAAGGCCTCTCTCCTGATTACTACTCAAATTATTTCCAAGAGTTAAGTAGAAAACATGATAAAAATACGAGGCAAGCCGCCAGACACGATCTTGTCGTTCCCAAATGCCGCACTGAGTACTGCAAACACTCTTTATATAACCTTTGTCCAAATTTGTGGAATAATTTGCCGGTTATTATACGGGAGTTGCCCACTTTGGTATCTTTCAAATTTAATGTTAAACAGTATCTCAAGTCATTGGACGTATAAGGGATTCTATGGCACCTAGTTACTCACCAATAGTCTGTTTCATATTTGTTTAAATATCTTTATTTTCTGTTACTCGGTATTGTACTTTAAATATTTGATTATTCTATATTGCAAACATTCACCTTGATATATTTCAACGTTTTTACATTCTCTTTTTAAACTATTTACTTGGCATTATTGTGTATGTATTTTGAATGATTTTATTTGAACATATTGTGTTGCATTCCTGTATGTATGTTTTTAGGGGCCCCATGGGAGACCAACTGATGTTGAATGGGCTACCCCGTACGAATAAATAAATAAATAAATAAATTACGAGTCGAAACGGTACAGACGAATCGTCTTCTTTCTCTAATAATTTAATGAAACGTCAAAGCCTCCGCGCTTCGCGCGAGAGGGGGAAACTGAATTCAGACAATTAGGGCCTATTAAGAGTCGAAAGAGGTACAACGAATCATCTTCTTTCTCTAATAATTTAATGGAACGTCAAAATTTTCGCGCTTCGCGCGGGAGAGGGAAGCTTTATTCAGACAAGGATTAAGAGTCGAGCACGGTTCAACGAATCGTCTACTTTCTCTAATAATTTAATGAAACGTCAAAGCCTCCGCGCTTCGCGCGAGAGGGGGAAACTGAATTCAGACAATTAGGGCTTATTAAGAGTCGAAAATGGTACAACGAATCGTCTTCTTTCTCTAATGATTTAATGAAACGTCAAAACTTCCGCGCTTCGCGCAGGGGGGGGGGGGAAAGCTTTATTCAGACAAGGATTAACAGTCGAGAACGGTACAGCAATTCGTCTTCTTTTCATAATAGTTTAATGAAACGTCAAAGCTTTCGCGCTTCGCGCGGGAGGGGGGGGGAACCTATTTAGACGAGTCGAGCACAGTTCAACGAATCGTCTACTTTCTCTAATAATTTAATGAAACGTCAAAACCTCCGAGCTTCGCGCGGAAGGGGGACAACTGAATTCAGATAAGGATTAAGAGTCGAAAACAGTACACCAAATAGGGCTTACTAAGAGTCGAAAACAGTACAAACGAATCGTCTTCTTTCTCTAATAATTTAATGAAACGTCAAAGCTTCCGCGCTACGCGCGAGAGGGGGAAACTGAATCCAGATGAATAGGGAGTAATAAGAGTCGAAAACGGTACGACGAATCGTCTTCCTTTCTCTATATTGTAATAAAACGCCAAAATTCCGCGCTTCGCGCGAAGGGAGAAAACTTCATTTAGACGAGTCGAGAACGGTATATCGAATCGTCTTCTTTCTCCAATAATTTAATGAAACGTCAAAATTTCCGCGCTTCGCACGGAGGGGAAAGCTTCATTCAGACAAGGATCAACAGTAGAGAACGGTACATCAAATCGTCTTCTTTTCATAATAATTTAATGAAACGTCAAAGCTTTCGCGCTTCGCGCAGGAGGGAGGGAGAAGGGGGGAAGGAGAAAAAAACTTCATTTAAACAAGGATTAACAGTCGAGAAAGGTACAATAAATCGTCTTCTTTTCCTAATAATTTAGAGGCCTATTACCCACACCCCCTAATGAGCGCTCTTTAAGTGATTCGCTTGCTCACTACCGCCCTCCCTAAAATAAGATCTCCGCGCCTGCATTAAAATATATCAGCTATGATGCTGACTAAGTTGACGAAATAATTCGTATATTTATGTCGTCGAGGAAAAATGACCATTTGCGCATATGCAAGTACTATAGATAGTCCATAGGAAAAACAATTTAGCCTTCGGCCCCGGGTTTATAGGGTTAAATTTGTAGATATTTGACATTTAATTTTGTCGGTAATTGGTCGCTAGTTTTGTCGGTAATCATTGGCCTCTACACCCCCCCCCCCCCCCCCCCCCCCCACTGAAAAAGGTCTAGCGACGCCCCTGGCTACGTGTACTGTTCATTATCACGAATATCGCGATATATTGTCTATTTTTCCTTTTTTTTTTATGACGCTCTAGCCTGTTAGCCCATCTGTCACATACACGGAAAGTGGGATGAGGGAAGCTGATGTTGCGCACTATGGCATTAAATTTGGTGGCAAAAACATTTCAAATCTCAGATATGCTGATGACACATCACTTAATGCATCTTCCAAAGATGGAATTGAAAGCCTCACACGTGAAGTCAACAATGCCGGCAAGAAACTCAACTTGCATTTAATTGTTAAGAAGACCAAACTCCCTAAATAGTTGCTGGTAATACCTCAGATACCGTTTGTAGCATCCAGATCGATTACACTTGATTTGATTTATCAAGTCAAGTTTAATGCATGCAGTGACGAATTCAGCACTAGATGGAGCCAGCATGTCGCACTAGATGGAGCCAGCATGTTGCACTAGATGGAGCCAGTATGTTGCACGCCCCTTGTTTTGTACTTTATGGACGAATTCAGCACTAGATGGAGCCAGCATGTTGCACGCCCTTTGTTTTGTACTTTATGGACGAATTCAGCACTAAATGGAGCCAGTATGTTGCACGCCCCTTGTTTTGTACTTTATGGATCAAAATTAAACGAGCGTTTCAAACGAGGAGAGCTCTTATTTCTATGGGAACATGAAAACAGTCGTAACTTGTTCCATAAATTGTCTTATTACCCCAGTCTCTGGAATTAGTCCCTGAACTATTGCACATTAAAATGTAATGAATTTCCAGTAAATTGAACAATTCAATTAAATGAAAAAAGGTTTTTTTTTTCTTTTTTTAAACCCAGATTATGCTGGCGTCTCTCGCATACGCCCCGAAACAACCCCACACACAGACACATTATCTCAGAATTTGTCGATTAATTCTATTAGTGCTTCACTCGGTATTCTTAATCCTTGAAGTCAGGATGTGTCTCTTCACTGTAAGTATTTTCACGCGGAAGCCCTTATTGTGTATTTCAGCGATCGGTGATCTGGCGATTTTGATCCGGGATTTAATGCGTCCGAGATATAGGGCTAGGGTTAGGGTTGCATTCGGGTTAAAGGTTAAGATAGGGTAAGGGTAAGATATCACTTTTGGTCTGAAGTTGAAGTTAGGAATTCGGTCAGTGTAGGGTATTGATTGTGAAACAATATTGTCATCGGAAAAGTTCTCTAACAACCGATATTTTTGGCATAATGTTATTTCAAGGAGATAAAAGGGAGGTCTTCTTGTTTTAATCAATTAATTGAAATATCAGCGTCTTTTTGTATTTAATTTTATGTATGATAAAGAATTTCGTTTTTATCATCATAACCTTTAAAAATTCATGTTAATTGACTAAATATTTCAGCATGTATTTATCTATTTCTCCAGTCTTTGTATAACTCACGGCTCTGTATACGATTTCCCTACATTGCCTCTCCCCGAGAATCTAGATTTTAAATTATAGTTTTGTCTAAGTTAAGCGTATATCCCTAATTTGAGTAGTAACGGCATGCGGGATGGATCTATAGGCAGTAAAATACAATGATTATACATTACAATCTCAATCAATGGAAACAAATATAAAAGCATAATTTAAATTAAAAAATGATAATTATGACTGGCTTCTGGGGCAATGTATTGTTTGGGTTCGGAATATTATCTTGTCATTATGAAATATTGAGTTCTTGTTCAATCTGTTTTCTGGATCAGATCTACTACCCAATCGTGCTTACTGTGTTAAATGGAACCGGTCTACCAGGTAGGTCTATAATTTTTTTTTTCTTTCTTAGTTTTATTGACTGCTGAATATCGATCGGTTTTTACCTCTGTTGTTTTGATATTACTAGTTAAAGATTTATCATTCAGGATAGAAAAATTGAAGCTTTTTGCCTGACTTGCATTCTTTGGAATAACTCGTTATTGTTCGATTTCGGAGTACCAATAGTCTCTTAACCGCTGTTAATCAGAAAATTATGCTTTATATTTTCAGAGCCTCCCCCCCCCCCCCTCCCCCCATTTTTGTTAATGTGTAAAATGCATTGATATACATGTAAACAGTTCTAGGTACAGTGTAGTATAATTGCCATTAATATCCACTTTGCACGTTTGAAATCAAAGTCATGGGGCGGATGCAAGATATTCTACTCATTTCACCGTGCATTCTATTTAAAATTCTCTCTCTCTCTCTCTCTCTCTCTCTCTCTCTCTTTCTTTCTCTCTCTCTCTCTCTCTCTCTCTCTCTCTTTCTTTCTTTCTCTCTCTCTCTCTCTCTCTCTTTCTCTCTCTATCCACAGGTGTACATGCCCAGTCATGTCACGAAAGACCTGAGGATGCGTTAACAAGATTCTTTCGACTCCGATGTCGAAGAAGTCTTCTTAGCAATGACTCGATGATCGCGTCTGAGCGCGATCCAGCACAGTGGATTCCAAAAGGGTGGGGAATAAGAATCAGAAGACAGCACGATGTTTGCAGCGTTCTCGGTAAATACAGAATCAGATATGTGGGATAAATCAACAGATTTACCCATTCAATAGCTGGATGTATAGCAATCAATTTACTTTAAATTAAATATTGATTAGAGAGAAGTACTTCTTCAAGTGCCCGATCCAGTGGACTTTAAAGATTATTATTATTATTATTATGTTACTTACTTTCTTGAAAGACAAAAATACTCTAATCAAAGTGCCATTGAGGCATAAAATTACTGCCGGGGCCTTAAGGGGAGTATTTCTTGTTTTGTGTTCAATGTTAACATAATACTTTGCTTTGCCCTCGATTTGCCAATGTCTTTCCTGGCATTTCATCTTTTTAAAAATAATGATAACTATTCTTCAGCGACGGAGAAACCGCAATCATAATTTATGAAACTCAACCTTCTACATTGTCCCCAACAGCACCAACGCCACCTTTAGATGACAGAGACTGTCATGGTTCTCTTGCTCGGAGCGGTAACTTCACAGGTAATTAAAATCATGTATTTTATGGGCAAGAAGCTAGTCAGTGGCGTTTCCAGAGATGGACCGCAGGAGGTACAAGCAAGGAAACAATGGAGGGGGGAGGGAGTCACCCCCGACCCCAACATATTTTGGGGGAAGAAAAGGGGGAAGGGAACTGATGAATTGGAAGTTTTAAATACTAAAAGAAATGATTACCTTAACATGTGTGGGTTTTTTTTTCTTTCTATAGTTGGAAATATGTCAGGATGTACACCCCCCCCCCTTTTTTTTTTTTTTGTTGCCCCCTTCCAAATAGTGAACGTATTGGTGATTTGGTGTCTCA